>VXBO01010954.1:226012-257299 GCA_013400135.1 Rhinoptilus africanus | reverse complement strand
CCCTAGGATTCTATGATTCTATGATTCTATGATTCTATGCAATTCAGATGCACAGAATCTGGTATGAGGTTTCAAAAGGCGTTTATCCCCTGAACCTGTGGATTTCTCATCTCTGCTACCTAAGACCGGAAACTTTTCCTTTTAAGGAAAAACAGTGATGTGGATTTTCTCTTCTGGATGCTTTCACAAAAACCCAAGGCTTTAAAACTTGGAGTAAACCAAAACTAAATATGAAAATGGCAACCTTCTATTGTAAAAATGAAACTAGGTAATTTATTTTATGCAGTGATAAATGCATGTATTTGTTTTTCTTACAGAAACGTGGAGTCCTGAATAAACAGAGAAGAGAGTTAAGCACACAGTCCATATTGTGAACAGTAAGTGACCGAATTACGTAGTCAGAAGCTAAACACTATTTGTACTTCCATTGGTTTTGTATTTTTTCTTACTCACAGTTCTTTTAGTAAGGGTAAGAAATTAGTGCAGT
The DNA here is from genome assembly GCA_013400135.1 of Rhinoptilus africanus. Taxonomy (NCBI): domain Eukaryota; kingdom Metazoa; phylum Chordata; class Aves; order Charadriiformes; family Glareolidae; genus Rhinoptilus; species Rhinoptilus africanus. Next base: position 256,812 of record VXBO01010954.1, on the reverse strand, counting down.
GAGCATTTCTGCTTTTTATCCAACTCAGTTTCATTTCACAGGGGTAGACTCTTATTAATCCTTTAATCATTTTAGGTAAGGGCTCCAGGTAATCCACATAATGTGTCTTCATTGCTGCCCATACTGAAGATACTGCCTTTTTCTTCTCAGTAAAAGTGAATTGTAATACTAGAAGGTACCAAGTTAAAAATAATATTACACTAACATCTGCTCACACCTGAAATAGGTTTATCAGGGTAGTCAGATCCTATTCGGTCGGGACGTGAGTAGGAGAGTTTTGTGGGTTTCTATTAACCACTGAATAATTGTTCTGAACTGCCCTGGTCAGAGCTGTGCTGTTCACTGCACATTATGACCAATCACAATGCATGGCTGCACTGGCCTTTGACAGCTACAGCTTTATAAATCATTAAGAAATTAAGACTACTTGCTAAGACAAGAAAATGAGCCATGGTTGTGTTGTGGTTGATGTTACTGATGTTGTCCTTTGAAAAAAATCTCAGGCTGCTGGTGAAGTGCCAGTCATGACACAATAGAGAACAGACACTGCTTTTACTGCCAGTCCTAAGTAACGTGCCCTGGGAAACATAGGAAGCTATATGGGTGTACTGCATTACTGGGTATTAACAGGTAGCAATAGCTTTGAGGACCAAAGCACGTGAATGTGTGTTAAGGCATTTCTATTCACAGTTCAAATAAAACAGTTCCTGTATGCTAGCTGCTAATAGGGCTTGCTTTTTTGTGGTAGAAGATTGCGGACAGTAAGTAATATACAGAGACTACATGCTCTTCAACACCATTCTGCTTATAGAATATACATTTGACAGTATATCATGCTGCAGAATTGAAGGAATTTTATTGTCATATATCAAAACTCTATTCATTTTAGCCAAACTGGTGTATAGAACAAACTAGTGTTGAATAGAAATAAATCTTGAATATTTTTTGGCAAGCAGTAAAAATAAAACTCTTTGCTGGAAAAGAATATGTATAGACCTCACTAGTCAAAACATTCCCAGTATCTCTCTGGGCAACCAAATTCAATTATGTGTTTTAACATTACGTTTAATCAGAAAACATGAAAGGAAATGTGTGACATTTTACTGAGGCTGAGGGCAACATAATTCTTATGTGAAAATCTACGGCAATTTATACAATGTACTCAACTATGCTACCAGTAGGCATTTTATAGATGTACTATAAATCATACATATGTTCCAGAAGATCATTAGAAAAAAAATCAGTTTTAAAAACAAGCTTCTCAAAGCTCCTGTCTTATTTATCTATTCCTCTTAACTTTCCATTGCTTTTCCTGTCAGTCATACTTTCCTTCCATTTTCTCTTCTTTCTTCTGTGACTCTTGTGATTTATATTGCCTACATACTATCACACCTCTCTTCATCCTCCATCTTTCCAGTCTTTTTACCTACACAGCTGATCTGCTGCAGCTTCAGAGTTTCTCCTCACATCTCCCACACAGGGCCATCTCCTTGTCTTCTTGGCAGAGCTGCACTGCAGAATGTTCCTGATCTTTGGCAAATTTTGAGCTTGCTATTTCTATTATCACATAGATACTCTGCAGACCAAGTGCATTATTGGTATTGTCGGGTAATAATAATATACAAAATAATGTCATATGCCGGCATCTAAGAAATTTGCAAGGGGTTGCAGCATATTGTAATATGGGTCATTTCCTTGAATTTTTATTTGACATGCGGACAGATATGGTGGAACTTTTGTGAGTTGTTATTTAACACATGGGATACTTTCAACCAAACCAATTATGCTTTTCCCCCTCGGATCTTAAGTTTTGCCAGCAGATGACTGATAGTTACATGCATAAATATTAGCAATTCCAAGCAATTTGTATAATTCAACTGATGTATGTATACAAAAAATCCAGGAGTTGTTATAGATCTATTTGTAGAAAGTAAATTTCACTTCTGCAAACACTTGAGGATATTCTTCTCACTTGTGTTCCCGTGTCAAGTGGCCAGAACTCACAATCAGCTGTTTCAGAATAGTGTGGATTTATTTGTGTATAGCGAGAAAAAATTAATTAACTATTACTGGTACTCCATCACTTACAAATTCTCTCTCCTGCTGGTAGAATAGTTTGACAGAACCTTTTCATAGTATCCATCAGCTGATTTTATCAGTCATGGTATTATGATTATAAACTACAAATGATCTAACAATGAATATATAATTGCAGAAATTAAACTGTACAGTGGTTATTTAACATTTGTAATGTGTAATTTATTTAACACTCTCCTTGGAATATACATGGGAAGTTAGAATAATAAAACAGAAATAAAATTACATTTATCTCTCACCCATCATGAGTGAAGAGCAATGTTACCAGCTTGATGAAGCCATACATTCAGCCATGTAGGGAAGTTCTTGTATGCTGCCTTTGGGCGTGCTTAAAACACACTCATGAACTGAACTGTATGTTATTCGCACACTAAGCAACAAGTCATCCTTCTGACACTAGGATTGATAAATTGTGGATCTTCATTTTAAATTCCTTTTTTTTTCTCAACCTGAATTAAAACCTAAAATCTAAAATATCCAGTGCTGAGAAGCAAAAATATTGGATTCCAGATATAGGAAGAAGATAAAATTAATATTGTTCTTATTAAGAAAAGGATAAAATAAAAGTCATACTATATACTATGTTTTGTGGGTTTTAATTGTTCTCATCTTTATTTCAAATGCAAGGGCCTTTGTCATTTGGCTTTGATATCACAAAAGATCGCAGTCATCCTTTGTGGAGGAGAGAAGAAATCTTGCAGTAAGTTTTCCAAGAAAGGTGTCTGTTGTCCTCACTTAGTCAGCAGCAATCAAATTTAATTTGCCACATACTTTGGTTTATCAAATAACTGACATCTTCGGTGTCTGCTAGTTAATAACAGTTTTTTCATTACTCTTGTTTAATAAAATTCAAGTAATGTGGCATAAATTAGGAGACTGCCCAAATGAAGCACTAGTACAGGAGAAGGATGCCAAACCGTGCTCTGCTGCGAGCAGCTGAGAGGAGGCCCAGCCTGCTGAAAATGATTGTACGGGCAGTTTGACTCCATTACATGTAGAGGAACTAAATTCATGTTAGACTTACCATTAGTTCATGAGCACACAGTATTACCATTGTTTACCCCAATATCTATTTCGAAAGTTAACATGTTTTATTTTTTAACATGTACCATATTATATCCAGAGGTATGTGATGCACCAGAGATAAAGTAGTTAAATGAAGGCTTCCTTGGGTTTGGAAGGGTCAGTTTCATAAAAGCTGAATTTATGAGCCTTCAAAAAGAAATGAGCCTGTGGTTTCTGAATGTTCTCTACTAATCATAATAATCTTCCCTTGCATTATGATTTCAATCTTTCATTGCAATATAGTAATCTAGAAGCAGCATGGAAGTGCCCTCATTCCCTGTGCTCCCAGGTTTTGTCATTGCACATTAAAATTCATGTGCATATACTGCAGGCTTGGATAAAATAGTTCATTTGAGTGTTCACACTACCTGAATTCTTTAATGAGGTCTTCCCCTAAATTAGTTTCACTTTTCTTTTTTTTTTTTTTTTTTTTTTCCTCCTACAGTGCAAGTATGAACTTCTGGTAAATTATGTAGTCACATTTGCATAGTGTAAAAGTTTTTACTTTGTCGCTGTTATGGTTATCATGTTAAGATACTCGGAGTAGTATATTCTCTGTGACTCATATGCTTACAAAATTCTTGCCTCAAAACCTCATTTTTCTTTTTTTTATTGATCTTGTATTACAGACACAGCTTTGCATTTTTTAATGTGAGATCTCTGACACAGATTTAAATTCTGTACCGCTTTGAGGTATGCTAGTTATGCAACCTAATTTTGCAAAATGGCTGTGTGTTTGTACTTCCCTGGGGCTTCAGTTTAGTTGTCATCTATCATTTTAGCACCGTGATTGATTATTCTCTGCTATTTAATTTATCTGCTGCAGCCTCTCAGCTTTTTCTTCAATTGGTAAACACATACTTTTCTAGACACATTTTCAAATGATGTGTTTTCCAAGTGTGCCAGAAGTCATGTAATCATATTTTTCTCAGCTAGGAATTTAACCATTTAAGCCATTAAATGGTTTCAATAAATTATTGGCTGATATTTTGTCTATTACTTGGAAGTTTTGCATAGGAAATCTGTGTTGTATTTTCCATTTTTCAATGTTATTGTATATATTTATTCTAAAATACAAGTGTATTTACCAATGGCTTTTTTGTCCACCAAAAAACAGTAAAAGACATGAGCAGCTTTTTCAAGTGTAGGAGCCAAATACATGGGCGGCTGCTGCTGCAGTTGACTTTAACCACCTTTGCACGTTAGGTTTCAAAAGCAAAATATTTATTAGCCTAATTTGCTCTTTGGAATTTCACAAGGCAGCTTTAGTCAGTAGGGTTAACACGTGCTTGTTTTCTTGTCTTGTGTACTGTGTTCCTGTACTATAATTTGATATTTTTAAGCATTACATTGAATATCAACTTGGCTATGATTATGAATCAGGCTTTTTCAGAGTAACATGAAGTTTCCATTTAAAAAGGGGAGGGGTTTTTTTGCATTAAGTCATACTGTGTATACACATGGCAGCAGTTTCACACAATTACTGAGGCAACTTCCAAGAAGCTGCTATAATGAACTGCTTCTGTGATCCACATATCAAAGAAGTTTTAATGCCAAATTTTCTTTTTTCCTGCAGTTTTTATTATGGCTCTATGTTATCTGTGGTTTTGAATGGGGAGGCTGATAATTTGTTTTGATTTTTTTACTTTCTAGTTACTGACTGTATTTAATATTTGTGATTAAAATCTCTCAGTAAGAAGAATTACACTGTGTCATCATAATGCAGCTTTGCTGACGCTGGTAACTGCTATTGTAGTCCTGTCTCTAAATACAATCAAACAAAATGAACAGACATCTGCAGCGTTGTGTGCTTTTGGGGGGCAGTTTGTTGTTCTTTTTTTGTGAGAGCGAGCTTTAATCAGTGCTTACCTTTTGTTTGTAATTCTTAATCTCCACACAATCCTCTTTTAAAGACTAACGGGTTACCTTCGGATGCGTATCTTAATAATTCCTGGTAGATGACTTCCAGACCATATTTCGTTAGAGAATTGGAGATAGCCAGTTCTGTAATTCTTATGTCACTGTTCTTGTAGTGACTTATGCTTTGATTAGGACCTAAGAGGATAGACTTTCTTGTCAACTCTGCTGTTCTGCGTTTATAGTACATGAAGGTTAACTCAAAAAATAACTAATGTGATACAAGTGATTACCTCCATACAGATCAAGGTGACTCCCTAGCATGGAGTTGGTATTAGGTAAGGAACATTATTTGGCAGTTTTGGATCCCCTCCGAAGGAGAGTATGAATTTGTTCTTCAGTGATGATTTTCTTTGTTTCCTTCTTTCAAGAGTTTCACATTATATATCTTATTTTGAAGACATATAGCTACCATAAACATCACATTTTGTCAGCTTTTCTTATGTGAATGAAACTCATTCAAATAAGTCTATTCAGAAATTAGAAAAGATGCATCTTAGACCTGCTTGCAATCATATCTTTAAGTTACTAGTATATAGACAACATTTATCTCTGAAAATGCAGACAGAATAGGAAATTCATTTACTGTACCATGTAAACAAAAATGTTTTGTGAAGCCATTACCAAAGATAGCACATAAAAATATGTTTTATGATGTTCGTCTGCTGTGTTTATATTGATATCTGAAGTGCATGGAAAGGGGCACTATAAGTAGGAAATAATTTTGAAAATAAAAAATTCAAAATTAAGTATTGGAAAAACATAATTCCTTGGAGTAGGATATTTGGGTGGGGGAATATACTTTAGAACATCTAGAAATTAGGAGTGATTAGGAGTGCTCTGGGATATATCAAATATATTAGCAACAAGTCTGCTGCTATACCTTCAGTTCTGTACTGCAAGCTAAAGAGGCAAAGACATGGCTTTTCTGTGAGAGGAGCCTCTGCACAAGGGCTCTTACAACAATATTGATTGATGTATTTCATACTTGTGGCTCTTATAACTATGCTAATAAATGGAACAACAGTGATTTTTGAATCAAGTTTTTGGACATGGTGGTCATAAGGCACATAACATATAGACCATGTTTCCAGTCTCGCCGATTAAAAAGCCTTAGTTAAGCCATTAAAGATATTAAGACTGATTTTTCCATGAGCCTTGTATTTGTGAGTTTTTCTCATGACTGCCTGATTTCCATGACTGCTTCACTCCCTCCAAAATCTTAAGGTTTAGAAGTCTCTTATGTATTGAAAGATGAGATTTTCATGCAGTCACATGGATCAGAAGCTGGAGCTTCCAAGGATAACTCCCAAACATTTATTGCAAAGTTTGGCAATACTGTGTAAAATGCATGATAGCCTGGAGGTCTCTGCTAGTACTGTACAGCAGTAGTACACTTTGATCTTTCACATAATAGGTCTCCCAATACCTTTTCATTTCTCACAGAAATAGTGCCCAGGCTGTTTTTACACTGTAAGCCTATTTCACTCATCCTTATAAGTTGTGATGCCAAGTAAGAATATTTGTTTTAGGAAGAAGGATGGGAAAAAAGGAATAAGATGTCATTTAGACTGTGCAACCTTAATCATTTTTTATGGGATTTTGCTCTTAGAAGTATGTCTCAGTGTTTGAATCTTTAGTTTAAATGAAATGCTTAACAGCAACAGAGTTTATTTAAAGATCTAATTTTACTTCAGGGATAATAATTTTAGGAACTTTAAACTGCATTAAAGTATTAGTCAATAAACCACTAGCTATTAAACTGTTAATAGTTTATCCTGCAGATAACAGTGATTCCTTTTGGAGAGTTATGGTCTAGTGGGCAAATATGCATTTAGGGGGGGTTTAAAATGGGAATTACATCTAAACTTTATAATTATGTACTTAGACGTTTCTTAAGCAGAAAAGAATCAGTAGCTTTTTTATATATGAAGCCATGTGCTCCTCAAAAATATGTAAATGTTTGCACTACACAGCTATGCTTATAATAAGGAATTGTTACATCTCAGTTGCTCTACTGTCATCATTTTCTATTTTCTCTGAAATCTGACTATATGCTGCCTCAGTGTCTGGAGCTATGGTCTGTCAGTGTAGATGCTTCAGCTGCCCTCTGGAAAACCAGTCCTTGTGGACTGGTTGCGGATCCATTTAAAAAGAAGGAAAGAATTTGAAACCTAACTTCCTTTAAAAACCAATTGTTCATAAAAGGTCATTTATATATAGTATATATGAAGCCATTGTTAATGTGCAAGAATTTTGCAAGCCTTCTCTCTGTTTGTTTTATTTTCACATATATTTTAAAGACTGTTTCCTCCAGAGGTAATTGTCATTTATATTAGTAATCTGCTGAGTGGGCTCATATTAAATCATAAGTGGAATTTGACTTACGCTAATTGCCTTTGAAGCAGAACCAGTGATTTTAAGCATGTGGAAAGTGTTGTGATGTACCCAGCCCCATCAAGGATCACATACAGTGGCTTTCAGAGCTTTCTGTCTTTCACAAGTGTGTGACAGCTGTAGTGTCCCGTTTGTATGTGGGCTGTCCTTCATGGCTGGTCAATAGTGGGACTTCATTTCCTCCAGTCTCTTTGTGACAGAACTTGTAGGGATCCCACTGTTAAGATCTATCCTGAATTCTTGTACTTGCCAAGCATTTTTGGTGTGATTGTTGGAAGTTCTTTTTTCACTAATGTGTATCTCGTGTCACATTTTCACTGTGCTAATCCAAAAAAGAACTTCATATAACTAACTTTACTTTTCATTAATCTGGGGATCCTTTTTCCTGTTAAATTTTGCTTCACAGCTTGAGTGCTTATATAGACACACACCCCACATGCTCCCAAAAAAGAAAAAAAAATAGATGAGAAATAAAGAAAAGGCATGGAACAAACCCAGATGTCCATTACTGAAATTTTCCAAGGATATGTCCAAAAAAGTGAGCAACTTGCTTAAGCCCCCTGAGTTGCTTTCCCTTTAAAAATGGATATGGTGGCACATAACAACTTTCCAGGGAGTTTACAATTCACCGCTGTAGTGAAATTGATAGTATTGTTACTGGCATGTAAAGAATGAGCTGATACCATTCAGTTATTGTGGAGGCCTTGAAGAACTACAGAACTATGTACTGCTATTATTTATTGTTATTCTTTCAGGCACTGAATCTCTTCTGAATATTGATTTGTCCAGCAGCACATACTTCTTAGAAAGTGTCAGTGTGTTGGTCTGTTTGATAAATGTGTTCATCAGTACCTAATTATTTTTAATGTATGTTAAAAGAAACTGAGATTATATCTGCTGTTAAGTAACTTTGACTTTAAAAGAAATTGGTTTGCTTGGTGTTTCCTAATCTTGAAAACACCTGTATAAGACTGTGGACAAATCCTAAAAACATCAGAGTTTTTTCCTGCATTTTTAAAATCAATATAATCTCTCATTGCCTCCCTTATTCATTGTCCTGGGAAAAAACAGCAGGCGTTATGAGCCTCAATAATGAGACGGAGCTAGGGAAGAGAAAGCTCTGGTATAATTACTCTGATCTGCTACAAAGTAGCATCACATCTAGACCCATATTATTTCTGATTCTCCTTTCTCCTTTCATTTTTGTTTATATTCCCATGTTTCTCCCTTTGCTGCTTTCTTGTTGGCAGCTCTACCTAAATCTTAGTTTCCTTTCTAGAGCTACCTTGACCATACTCTTCTGGAAAAGATCCCGCATTCCCCAGTGTCACCTAATTTGGTCTTTTGTAGTTTCCATAGTCCCTGATCTTCTTCATAACAGTGCTTTCAAAAAGATAACAACAGGGGTAAAATACGGCTTCGTTCACTTACATCTGCCAGAGCGCTGTAACTAGGTTGTGACTGACCTTGCAAAGGTACTCAAGCTGGGATGGTACTCATTTATGTGATCAGCAGTGTATCTAGACACAAAGTACTTGGTTTTGTAGGTATATTCCTTCTTCCCCATGCTCAGATATCTTACTGGCATGCTACAGAACAATGAGGGAGCCTGGGGTTTGTACCTGTTCCCTCTGTTTGTTTCCTTGACATAAGCTCAGGGCTCTTGGGAGTCTTTTTACCTGAGTCAGCAAACTCTCTTTTTAGCTTTGCTTCTGCTTTTTCTTCCTTTTCTGTGTACTGTGGGCTACAAGGTAAAATTGTTTCAGATAGAACACGCTAAATTTCCTATAATCTGTACACTACTGTGCCCTTTTGTTGGTAGCTAAACCCTTAGCTTTAGCATATAGTACTCTCTCCAAATTATCTGCCTGTAGCACACTGCGTCTGATCTGTTGGAAAAGCTTCTGTTTTCTGCTGATTAGATATTTTACTAAGAGCTCCAAAAAGCTCACGTTTGTGTTTCTTCTTTTTTTTTTTTCTTGCATGCATGTGTGCGTGCTTGTCTCGCTTTTGCTTTCTGTGTCTCTCTTGCTTTTTTTCCTCTGTTTTGCTGGAACATTATGTCCTCAGTTGTCAAATAGCATTCTCTCAGCTGAAGTTCCAATGCTGAATTGAAAGAAATCAACCAGAAGCTCTGGAAAATGATTCGTTTTTACAGTGAAACTCAATTTTAGGAGTCTTAAGTGAAGAAAAGTATTATTAAAAATACAGTATTAGACTTGGGAAAAGGAATCTCTAAGTTTTATCATATAAAAATTGAAAAGTTATGATAAAATTATGAAACCTTGAGGAGTTATTTGAATGATCTGCTTGTTTCTACAGACTAAATAAACCTCTGTTTTATTAATCCTAAGTGTCCTTTTATTTGTTGCAGTATATTAAATCAGGTTTGCAGCATCTCTTCAACATTAGCTTCCCAGGAACAACGCCACCAAAGTGCAACTATCAGTCAGCTAAGTGATAAAGACATAACGCTGAAAATAAATATGGATGATTAAGCAAGTTGTTATTTTTCAGAAACAGCACATTCATTTCTGTGCAGTATCAATAGGAGATTTTTTAAAATGTGTACAGGGTTCAATAAACTGTTGAACAATGTGTTTACTGACTAATTAGTTTTGTGAGTTAATCCATTGGTCAGTAAAGGAGCAGGAGGCAGGTTATGAGTTATAGCCTATTATGAACTGCATGGTACAAGGAAAACAGTTAACACTAGAACTGTATGACAGTTGTGAGTCATTGCTGCTTAAAAATATCATGGCTACGATGGCGCATTAAAGCCTTCTGTAAGGATTCTCTGTAAAGCTGATGATTGAGATATGAGTAAAGGCATTTCTATAGTGCTCAACACTGTTGTGTTGCCAAACTTAACGTGTGGCTTTCAGGAGGTGAATCGGCACACAGCATACCTGTCCCTGTTTAGCCTTGCCTGTTCCTAGACATATATTCTGGTTACCAAAATGTCAGTTCGTCAATTTTTTAGCTTAGGACTACAATATAAGTGCTGTCACAACTTCTTTAGCAGAAAGTTATGACAGGGTAGTTGGAGCTGTGCCAGTTGATTTTGTACTATGGTGCAACCTACCTTACAGAAGTTATTTCAAACTAGGGGTTTAGAAGTACTTTTCAGGAGATTTAGATAATGTTTATATGTAAGCTTTTTTAAATTTAATTGAAGTATAGTTAGTACTACTCATGGGAATAAGCAGGAGGAGCAGCTGAACCCTGGATTCCAGTCACAATTTTAGATGTCACAAACAAACACCTGACTGATCCCAAGAAAAAAACACCAAAATTAGAGAACAGGAGATGTCAGAATGTTTCTAAATAGAAGCATTCATCAGCTGTCATGCTGCTGACTTCTTCAGTTCAGTTATCATGGTTTTTTGTGTGATACCAGTAGAAAGAAGGATTTGCTCCTTTATTTTTCAGGGACCGTAATTTTTTTTAGGCCACATGTAGAAATAGTTATACTCAGAAAATATAGTATGATGTACTGCATAGAAAAGAAAGAATTAGGGGCTTGCAGTGATAATACAGAAGAGGAGGGAAGATCATAGTTATTTCGATGTAAAAGGGATCTCCATAGTAACTGCATTCATTTAAGTTACTTAATTTAAGTATTATTACCTCTTAGTTCTCTGATTGGGTGAAATTTATTTGGTCGCCTAGAATTTGATGTGACTTGTAACATCGACTTATCTCAGGGCAAGAGATTGAAATTAAAGAAATAAGGGTGAGCAGGTAAAATAGGATGATGTTCTTGATGATCCTGATGATCATCTTCGATGATCTGAGGACTGGAGCACCTCTCCTATGAAGACAGGTTGAGAGAGCTGGGGTTGTTCAGCCTGGAGAAGAGAAGACTCCGGGGAGACCTTCTAGCAACGCTCCAGTACCTAAAGGGGGCCTACAGAAAAGCTGCGGAGGGACTTTTTAGAAGGGCAGATAGTGATAGGATGAGGGGTAGTGACCTCAAACTGGAAGAGGTTTTCCAGAGAAGTTGTGGGAGTGTTTAAGGCCCAGTTGGATGGGCCTTTGAGCAAGCTGGTCTAGTGGGAGATGTCCCTGCCTATGTCAGGGGGGTTGGAACTAGATCATCTTCAGAGTCTCTTCCAACCCAAACCATTCTATGATTTTTTGGTAAGGTAAGAGGTAACAGCAGTATAGGTAAGAAAAGAAGAGGCACAAGCATTAGTTTCTGAAGGCTGAATATTTATTTATTTACATCTGAAAGATGTAAAAAAGGTGTAAAGGATATTTATTAAAGGTATGAGTTAGCTGTATTGGTAAGCAAGAGCAATGGCAGCTTAGAATGGCATTATTAGCTAGAAGAATGAAGGTACAGATTTTGTCAAAGTACTAGTAAGTTCCTCCAGATACCCTGATGAAAAATTGCCACGAGTTGTATTTCTCTTGTGGTTGCCTTGACCTCCAATATATTTTCTGTAGAACTTCTGTCATTTTCACCCAAAATATGAGTAGCCATTCCGAAAGCTTCACATTTTTCTTCTAGATTGTGCCTGGTAAAAACCCAGTAGAAATATTCACTGTGACAAATGGTGTATGATCTGTAGGGATGAGTTGTTGTACTCTGCAATGATGTAGAATGGTGTCTCAGATGTTTTCACAGTTAGGTGTCTGTAGTTATATTGATGCTTATTCACAGGTTAAATGGCTTCAAGTGTGTTTTGGCTGTGTAGTTTTTGTACACAGTTAATGAACAATTGTAATTTGGGAAACTGATAGTGGTACATGCACACCAGTCAATTTCAGTACCTTTCTGGAGAGCATGTGGAAACAGCTTGACAACTTACAAGAGTGTATGTATTTCTGTGTTAGGAGCTGACTATTTATTTTATACAAGTATCTTTTCCTTGGTAAGCAAAGTCTTCTATTGCTTTTAAGGTTTTTTGACAGGAGCTTATCCACAGTTTGATTGCCTTGTCATTTTCTGATGCTGTTGGGGCAGTGATGCTTCTCTGCTGGGTAAAGTTTACTGACACACCACTTTTCTTCCCCCCTGGAACAATGAGCTCCAAAACAAGACTTCCCTTAGAAGAAACCTGAAGTGAGTTTTGTTGCTTTGCTTTTGGATGGAGTTACATATATCAGTTTTGCTAATTACCTTACCGCTTTGTGGTAGGATCACCAATAAAATACTGTACAGTCCCTAGAAAATTCACAAGAATTTACATAGTTACTGTAAACTTAAGATGTATTCTGCTTGGATTTTCTCACCTCCCTTGAATGTATGTACCCAGTGCCTTCTTAACTCATATGAACAAGGTAGTCTTCACATTAGCAGTTCTAAAAGATAACCTATGAAATCAATTACACTCCTGTACAGAAGAGACAAATGCTTTGAGTGGTGCTCAGCTGTACTTCTCATGTATGGAGGAGAGTCTGGCAGATGCTTTGCTGATAAAACAGTGGGATCTGTGGCAAGGGAATGATCCTATGCAGGACATAACTGCTGGCACAGCTCACGGTCTACAGTAATGTCTACTGGAAAAATGCTGTCTTGTATGGGGAACTTTTGTGGGGAAAGGTTCAAATTCTATTTGCTTCTGGATTTTTCATGAAATTCTTACTTATTTTTCCAAAAGGAAGAAATTTCTGTCCTTCAGTGGAGAGTAAATCATTTCTGTTGTAGTTAATCATTGTTGCTAGGTAGGATGTGAATTCTAACTAGGTAAATCTTGCTAATAAAGAAGATGTGTCAGTTCTAGAGGATCTCAGTCTCTTCTATTATATGTGGTTTTTTCCCTCCTTGATGTTTTGGCATTTTTTCTTTTTTGTTTTGCTATTAATTATGCTTGATAGTACGTTACTCTTGGTGCTAGGCATCTTACTATGTGTGTTCCTTGCATTTTATTATGTGTTTATTGCATTTGGATGTACGGGTGGCTAGTAAATATTTGTTAGTGTCTATTGTCTAACCTTATGAGCCTTGAAACTTGAGACCTTGAAAATAGCTTCAAGAATTTTTCATGATCTTCGTATGTGCCACGAGACCCTGTACTTTAAGAAAGTTAGCTTTCCGTTTCTCAGTCACCACTATGAGATGGGCAGATGCTAAAATTGTCACAGTCAGAGCAGGAAGTCAGATAGCATGTTGCAGTCTACTTTTGTTTAGTTGTGCACTCTTCTCCCACGTACGTGATTTGTCTATATGCCTGCTTGTGGAAACTCGGCGTTTTCTCTAGCGCTTACAGTGAATAACACTTGTTATCAGCACAAGCAATCAGTTCACCCCCAGGTTTCAGAAATGCTGCTTTTTAAACTAGCAGCTGAGTGTTACTTCAGGAGATCCCATTAGATCACCCTTCCCCAGAGCCTGAGCCTGTCCAATTCAAAGCACTGCGTGATGCCTTTGAAATATAATTACTAAAATGCCACCCATTTATTCCAGTACAGCTGTCAAGATACACAGGTAAATTTTTTAGCTTTTTAATTAAAGATGCATATCTGAGGTAAACTGGCAAAAGGAGTTTGTTTAATTAACTCCATTTAGTTCACCATTCTGTCTGTAGCCAGCAATTAGTAAATATTTGGTTTCTTTAAGCCTGATTTCTGTAGATAGGTGATTTAGATACTAAAATTATGGGAGAAGCGATTAGTTAATTTCCGTGTCTTTTACTATCTACTTGGACTTTCGAGGTCACAGTTCAACTTAAAGAAAAATATTGAAGGAATACAGGGCGGTTCACACATTGATAGGTGAAACTTTGAATTTTGTCCCAAGATGATGTTTTAGCTACTGACTATGAGAATAAAAAAATTTACTTTCCATACGAAATAGTTAAATTCTGTAATTCTGTAGTCTTCTGCAAGTGACGCTTGAAAACGTGTGGGTTTACTTTTTTAATTTATGGCTATGTTTTTAAAAGTCTGTTTACTGTAGGGCATGTTCATGGTTTCTTGAAACTTCAGTACATACAAAGGAGTGAATAATGGTCTTTAATAGAATTGGGAATAGTATGTAATAGCCCTATATCAAAAGTCACTATATAGTGCAGTTGTTTTCTGGACTGTGTGTAATTATTCCGATTTCAGTGGGGGTAACAGGCAGCTGTGAAAATGATCCATTATTGCCTACACTGTTATTTTCTGTTCCACAGTAAAAGTTAAGTTCATTCTTTACACCTAAATTAATATTTTATGTCAAAGCTTGAGGAACAAAGAAAGGGCTTGGGGGGGGTGGGGGTGGGAAGAGATGAAGTTTATATGTATAATTGAAATCTGCACTGAAAAGGACATTTTTGTTAACGCCAGTTCCCACAGTTACTTGCAAATAATTATGCAGTTTTAAAAACATAGAACTTTTTTTGCGGTCTTACTTCCTGGCAGATAAGTGTCCAGCAGTTAGTTATAATTAGCTATATTAGAAGTAAATTATCAGCCTTGATCTTCAAAATTCATCTTAGCCTATATATTTTACACCTATGTGTACTGCATTTTTATTGGCTTCACTAAGATTAGATTTCCAGGTTAGGTGATTCTGTCTGGCTTGAGTAATCTTATCCGTTCACTATCGTAGCTTATTCTTACCTCCACAAGTTTTATGGTCAGCTATGAAAGCCTTTAGAGAAATAGGGTTCTTTTCTAAAACCACATCTATTTTACATTTAAGAATTTTGCTCTTTTCTCTTAGGGCTTTTTTTTTTATTGTATACCTAATTTTATTAAAATCATTCAGATCACGGAAACCGCAATGATGAAATACAGCCTGCCGTGAAGGTTGGTCATAAGAGACCACTGTTCTTTTTTGCTTCATTAATAACAAATATAAGTTTATCCTATTAATAACAGTAGTAATATGATTATTATATTTGTAATACCATATTAGCATGATGTGAAAAATAAACAGATTATATGGAACTGTCCAGGTTTTTCTAAATTAAACAAAACTCTGCCACTGTTTTGTTTGCGTAGCTGCCCTACATTGTCTGCCTTAGAACTGCACAGTGTGTGTCGTTGCAGAATTAGGGAAATGCAACAGATGGCTTAAAACTTACGTTGATCACAATTCTAAACAATAGCAAGGCAGTCCATCATGTCATGTTTTGACCTGAATTCATATACAAAATGTATAAATTGAAGTGTATAATATATAAAATTAAAAGCAACTTTTAAGACAAAATCCAGACATTTTATCAATATAAAACTTTCAAGAATGATATTTTAATTTTAAATTTTCAAATCTCTTTATTTTAGGGCAGTTTTATCAGGGAAAATATAATTTCACAAGCACATGCTTTTTTCCTCTCCAGTGGAAGTGTTCCCTGGCTAAAATGTGCACAAAGCGATTCTCAAAAGATGCTCCTCTTACAGCTTCTCAGAAGTGCTGCTTTATGAGAGTACAACATCTGGGCTGTATTATGAAAAATATATTTGGAATTGCCATTCAAGCAAAATGAAAGTTCTTTATCACCATAGATCCTGTATCAGTCTGGAAAGCTTCCATTATGAAACATTGGAAAAACAGATGTAAAGCATGTCTGGATTTTAGTCATATTAATGAACTTGAAAGGCGATTATATGCTTTGCTATCTTGCCAGTTCTTCAAGTAGGGTTTAATAGGAGTGACCACACAACTATGTAAAGGCGGTTCTGGGGGTAAATGTGCCATCTTTTCTTTGTCATCAGTCTTTTTATGGTTTTGTTACTTAAAAAAAAAAAAAAACACTTTATTCTGCCTTTGTTTTTCTACATCATTCTTCTCCTCTTCACATCAAATTTCCATTGACTGATCTTTTTATCCTCATTTAAGTATTTTCTTAATGGTCTCCCATTTTTCCTTTCTTTTTGTACTTGTATCTTACTTTTATGGTCAGTATTGTCTTCTTCCATCCTGTCTTGGTTTTAGTTTCTTTTTGCCACTTGCCCTTCTTCAGTCATATTTCAGCTAAAACATGAGCAGAGGGGCTTACCCATTTTGCCCCTAATGATGTTGTGAGCCTGGGTTTTCCTGAGCATAAGAATGAGCTCGCAGACTTCCACAGAGCTGACTCAGAAAAATACTGTTTTCTGGAAGGCTGGAACAACCAAACCCAGTTTGGGTATATGAAATCACATTGTACACTACAGTGGGCAACAGAACCATACTCTAGAAAGCTCTGTGCGTTGATTGACAGCTACTTGTCAAACCTAAGGCTCAAATGAAAATGATTTTGCCACATCAGTTCCCCTGTAAATGCTGCTGCATGTTTAAAGCACAGGCTTTGTTCATCTAACCAGTGATTCTGTTGTAAATGCTTATTGTCCATTCTGTATGTAATTTGATACTGTTTTTACCTTGGAAAGAAGAGTTTCTTACAGTGGTTGGTTTCCCCTAGGTTTTTCAATGGAACATAACTCTTGCTTCTTTGCATGTATCAGGAAAGCCCAAGCAAGATGGAAACACTGTTTTTCAGCTACCACTTCAACACAAGTCAAGGCATTCAAAATTTGTGGACTAACTCCAGTTCAGTTTCAAAAGACTCACGAAGAAATGCAGTATTCTTTGGTTAAGTGTCCATAATTTGATTTGGAGTTGTTTGTATTGAAGTTATACTCAGACAAATTAAACGTTTAAAATGAGCTAGCGGGTTACAAATCAATACATTTTTAATGGCTTGAAAAACCTAGCCTTCAGCTTATTATTCATGTGTCTGAATAAATGAAATAATAATCTGATGCAATGACTGCTGCAGGTGAGAAAACACATGGAGCAGTTTCCAAAAAAATCTGAATACATGAGTTCAGTATTGTCTAAAAATAATGCAAGTTAATTCTGTGCTGTCGTAACTTATTTCATCGTGAATTAGTGTTGTTCTTCAAATATGAGTAGCAACAAAGTAGAATGGAAGGTTAGTGAATATATAATGAATATGAAAAAGCCACCTGTACAGATAAGAAACTAATTTTTTTGTCAAAACATTTTTTGTGTTGCTGGATTTTAGAATATCCATCCTGAATTCTGTGATGATATTAGAAACCGGAGGCCTAGGGCCTGGGTCTAACATGTCATAACAGACTACATTATCAAGTTATGTTCTATAGATGATTCAAAGTGTTATTATTAAAATATAACATCATATTATAATGTTTCATTATTCATTATGTATCTGACAAGTATTGTCAATGAAAAGGACAATAGTGTTTATAACATAGAAAGCAGAACACATTTTCAGTCCTGTGCAAAAAAAAAAAAGTCAGTGTTCAGTTACTTATGCTTGGGAAAAGATTAAATGTGGATTATTGTTGTGCTTGTGAACCAAATATACTCTTTTTCCCTGCCGTGATTTAACCCCAATAGCAACTGGGTCCACACAGCTGCTCACTCACTCCCCTAGTTTGCAAGAGGGAGAGAACTGGAAGCATAAAAGTGAGAAAAAGCTCATAGGTTGAGATAAAGACAGTTTAATAAGTAAAGCAAAAGCCGCGGATGCAAGCAAAGCAAAACAAGGAATTCATTCCCTGCTTCCCATCAGCAGTCAGGTGTTCAGCCGTCTCCAGGACAGCAGGCCTCCATCATGCGTAACCGTTACTTGGGAAGACACATGCCATCACTCCAAACGTCCTGGAGTCAAACTCCATCACTCCCTTGCTTCTTCTTCCCCCAGCTTTATATACTGAGCATGGTGTCACATGGCATGGAATATCCCTTTGGTAGGTTGGGTCAGCTGTCCCGGCTGTGTCCCCTCCCAGCTTCTTGTGCCCTCCCAGCCTGCTCGCTGGTGCGTCGATATGAGGAGCAGAAAAGGCCTTGACTGCCTAGCAACAACCAAAACCACAAGTGTGCTATCAACACTGTTTCCCTTCCCAAATCCAAAACACAGCACTATACCAGCTGCTAGTAAGAAAGTAAACTCTATTCCAACTGAAACCATGACATTCCCATTGAGATATGTTCATATAAAATTGTGGCTGAAGTGTGTGTGTGGGGAGAAGAGAGAGGAGAGAGGAGTTTCTGCACATTTATTTTTCTATTTATGAAAATATGTATGTGTATATTATATTATTCATATGTATCTTTATATTTATGTATATTGATATGTGTACGTTCATGTCCATAAGAATGAATGCTTTCTCCCATTTTGACATTACAACTCCAAAATAATAAGCTGTAGCAATGCAGTGGTGGCAATACTGAAAGAAGCAGTTCTTAATATTTAATGGCCACAAGCCAAAGTCTGGAATGGAAAAAACTTACCATGAAAAAGCCTCCACCAAATTTTTCAAGTATTTTTCATACCATTAATTCAATTTCATCATAATGTGGTATAATTATAGATGCACTGTAGATACCCACACACAGGTAGACTAAAAACTACAGTTTTAAAATCAAACATTGGAAAATAGGAATTGCTAGTAATGAGCAAGCCTTTCCATTGGCTTCTACATATGGAATCTTAGTTGCATGATCATATCCTAAAGTAACTGCGGCAGAGAATTACAGAATATAAGCAAAACACAGAATGCTCAGAGAAACAGCAGATACTCAGACTTATGTTTCATCCTCATTGTTTAGTGGGGTATTTACACGTGCTATTCAAATCTTTCTCTGAAGATGGGATTATTATTTTTTTCTGTGGGCTTTTCTGTGATACTTGACGTTAGTATCTAGTAAGAGTAATGATATGGTACTTGGACACTGAGAAACTTGCACCATGTGGGCAGAGGAAAAGGTTTTAGTTCTATTTTGTAAATGGGTCAGTAAGGCACATAATGCACAGGAGTGTCCATTCATTTTGTTTGTCCAATAAGCGCAAGACCTTTAACATCTTGATTCTTTCCGAATGCTACATTTTTTGTAGCATATAATGCATTAAAAGCCTCCCTTAGAGGGACTTAAAACTGGAAGGAGGCAAGACACACTTGTTAGCATGTTTCAGAGTTATTTGTGGATAGGAGAAACGTACTGAGAAACTGAGTTCAAAGCCAGATAGTGGCAGGGGGCCGCTTATATATGGCATTGCTCTTTGCTTCTATTTCTGCAACTGCTGGTGCTTTTCTCTGGATTTCTTCCACCTATAATAGTTCTTGTCTTCTCCACACACAATCTTCCCTGAGCTCTTCATGCCAGCTTTCCACATCTATGCGTGCTCTTTTCTAGACTCTACCCACCTATCTGCTCCTTCATGTTTCTGTCCCAGTCTTTTCCTGCCTTCTCTCTCTTTTCTCCCTTCTCTCACTCACCTTTCTTGCTGGGCTGTTGCCAGTCTCCAGTTTCCATCCTTTCTCCCTGTCCAGTGTCTTTGCCCAGTGCTGGTCCCAGGGCATACAAACATACACATTCTGATGAGCCATCCCGTTAGAAGATGATTCTTATCTTCATCTGTTCCTTTCTTTCTGATTGAAAGCCAATCAAGTCTTTGTCTTTCGTGCTATTTCATTCTGTCTGGTTGCCTGTAAGGCTTCGTATAGAAAAGATGGTCCTTTTATTCTGGGTTCCTGTATATAGCACTGTGTCAATATTCCTAAAATTTTCTCCTGCTCTGCAGTAGAAATCCTTAGTCCTTCCAGTTCTTATCTGAAAAAAGTTGATTGCAGGTGGAAATTTGGTGATAGAGATGTAGCTGCTGATCTTTAGTCTACTGCAAATAGATGAACTGAGGATTTTTTTTTCTGAAGGCTCGTTGATTAGAAGGATTTAGGCACTTCACAGGAATCAAAACATTTCTGTTGCCTGGGTGAACCTTCTGCCAGACTGGAAACAGGTGAGGAAGTAACACTTTTTGAAAGATTTGTGAGAAATTTTTTTTCCAAAAATGTCCTTTTTTCCATATTATTACAGTTTTAATCAATTTGAGGAAGATATGCAGTGTGGGAATTTTAATGGCCAACAGATTTGGCACAGTAAACAGGCTCACATAATCAGAAGTACTGACGGCTCTTAAGAATAGGCCTGAGGTTGTTGCCTGTCACATAGTATTTAAAATAGTTTCTTGTATATTTCTGCATATGACAAAATTCAGAAGCTGTGGATTGAAGGTAGACATCTTTTACAGTAAACTGCTGCATTTACTGCTTTATTAAAATCAGTACATAACTCATACTCATTAAGCTGGAGGACAAAACAAGAAAAAATTCAATTACAGGATCTAATAGAGCATTGTGTTGAGATTTAAATGACTGCCATGAAAGGATAAATGAAGTATTTGTTAGGATTCCAATAAGTGACAGTTTACTTCTATTGAAGAACTTAAGCCTATTTTCATAAACTCATTTAATATTGTGCCATCTTCCTTTCTGAAGAAATCTGGTTAGGACGTGTTTACAGCAAGCTGTTTTGCTGTTTTGATTGTCAGAACCTTGGAAAATATCAAGGTCAAATACAGAATTGCAAATTAATGCAAAAATATATTTAATATACTGATAGATGATCTAATCAAATGTTCCTGGTTTTACACTTATAATTTTTTAATTGTAAAAGAGAAGTGAATTTAATGAGCTGAAAATGGTGGCTTAGTGTTACTAGTTGGAACACTTTACTTCAGTGATATGCAGGTTTTTTCATAGAACTCTGCCAATATAATTCAGTCCAGAACTGGTAAAAAAAATTACCAACTAAACTAATATTTAACACTCGTAGTCCAGTATGGCTCCACAAATGATATGATTCACTAAACATCATAGGAGTATTGTAGGAAAGGAAGAGAATAAGTGGATAGTCATTTAATATAGGTCATAACACTGATTAGTGGGTATTTTAATGTCTGAAGTTTAAAAATATGTCTTTTTAATGGTAGATACCAGATCTAACAACTCTCTACCCTAAGAAAAAGCTTCTTCCTCTTTTTTTCAAAATCTCCTCTTGAAAATTCACCATTCTGTAGAAGGGTGTTGTAGAAGCTACTGTGTTGGCTTCTAAAACACACACACACGCATGTTCAGTGTATTTTAAGGTATGTTTTGGTTAAGATTGTCTTTTCATGTTTTGGTTAAGATTGTCTTTGCCATCAAGGCAAAAGTGTTTGAGTCCACGTCTATGAGTTTTTCTCCTTTCTTTATTTGAAGATGCAAATTAAAAAAATGTGTAATTAATTATTTGGTGTCTCAAGGAGATCCTACTATGGTGTCTTTCTATATAAAAATTGTAGACTGGGAATCTGTGGTAGTACAAAGCTATTTTCCTTTGTTAATTTTTAAACATAAAATTAAAACATTAATTAGGAAGTAACTTGAAATACGTTATCATACAATGGCAATTGTGTTGAAGGCTTGAACAGGATGTCAAAGGAAATGTGTAAGTAAATGTATACAGAGATGAGTTGGGATTGATTTAGCAAAAATTCTTTTTGGAACATACTGACTTAAATCCTTCCAGCAGTACAGAGGTTGGATCTGGGATAGTGGGACTAACAAAACTGCTGATCTACATATTACGGAACAGCAGGAGGTTAGAAGTTAAGAGACTTGACATCAGACTTTGAACAAAGCTGACAACATTTTGCTCCTTGTATTAGCCCCTCCTGCTCTCTTTTGTACTCTAATTCCTGTAGAAAAAACCCAAATAATGTTGTGAGCTGTTTGACTTGTTAGAAGGATTG
Organism: Rhinoptilus africanus; assembly: GCA_013400135.1. Classification (NCBI taxonomy): domain Eukaryota; kingdom Metazoa; phylum Chordata; class Aves; order Charadriiformes; family Glareolidae; genus Rhinoptilus; species Rhinoptilus africanus. Next base: position 234,796 of record VXBO01010954.1, on the reverse strand, counting down.
TCATAAATGAAAATCTACAACTCTGGTTTAGCAATTTGCTGTGGTGATCTTAGGTTATCTTTGATTATGAGCTCTGTGAGATGCTCCACAAAAATCCAGTTAATCAGTGCAGAGCTTTCATTTTCACCTCATCTTTTCATTTAAGTCCTACATCCTGCATGCCATATGTGACAGTGAAGCTGGGAGGGAGAACTGTGTGAGACTGTCCCCGTAATGACTGTTTGGAAGTACGGACTGTCCCCAGCCAGCAGACAGAATGAGGCTGGGTTGTCAGTCAGGATACAATTTTAAGTTAGAGATAGGATAATTTCAGACAAAATGGAGAACAAAATCACTTGGGCACAAGTCAGATGTCTTTTCCTCCTTCCCCCACAAATTGTACATGATTTCAGTTTCTGGGCACACCTTATGGTCTCATCTCTCTCCTCTCCTTCCTCCTACTCCCTTCTCCCCCATAGCCTTTCATGCCATTTCAATAGGGGAAGCTGCACAACAGAAATAATCTTATCTTGCATGTACTTAAAACAGTTGTGGAGGAAACACCTAGTCTGTCTGTGCTTCACTGTAGCTGGACAAATTTTACTGAAAGACCTGTCTCAAGAAATACTTTGAGACTCTGGTCTCTGTCGTCAACTAACGTAGTCAGCAAAAGCCAAAGGTAATTCTTTTGGACCGTTTCTGATCATGGTTGAGCTGGTTAGATCTCGGGGGAAGAAGTTAGGGCCAAATTTCTGTAGTCTCACTTCTCGTGCAGGATTCAGCCTGCATAGAATGAGAGCTCCTCTTGCATGAAAATAATGTAATCTAAGTGACTTAAATCTTTGTGATTTCATAATAGTATTAACTACCTGATACCATTCTGATAATTAGTATATATAGTTAATTTTAAGTTGCATGGGGTGATTTGAAAGGGTACAGTATGGTAGCTTAGTGCTGCATTATTAGTTATTAGAATACCTGCTTGAAGGGCTGCATATAGTACAACACTGTTTTGTGTCCCTGCGCAAAGGAGGGAAGATGAGCAGGAAGGAAGAGGGAACTCAAATCTGAACTTTGACAAACCGCATGAACTATAGCTGGGCCCTCTTTGGCTCCACACATCTTAAGCAGATCTAGCACAAGAGGAGAGGTTTCTTTCAGCCTGGTTGCATTTGGGAGCCACCATTACTTTCTGGAGTCCCTCCCTGGGTGGGAGCCACAGAATTCACAGGGGAAGGGGAGCAGAAGAGTTGGGCACAAGCTGTATCATGGTCTGTCACTACAACAATAAAAAAAGTTTGCTCTTTTCTCTCACCTTCCTCTCCCTTCAGGAGGACCTTAGCTACTGCTAAGGGAGGCAAGGGCAACAGAGAACAGAGATGAGAAAAGATTGATTTACAGGATATTTAGAAATGGGATATACTTTCTGAACAGTGAGATCTTCCAGCACTGCATGAACATAGTGGGCTGCGTGGTGGAGTGGTTTACACTAGATACAGGCTTTTAAATTGTCTACTTCTCCAGCTGAGTGGCTAGTCACATAAGCATTGCCATTGGTTTCAGTTGTCAGGGTCACAAAAAGCTGCATGTGAGCTGCATGTGAATTCTTGGAGCTTTGCTACTCTTTAAGTCTGGGCTATCTAAAGCTAAAGTTCAAGCCAGAGGGCTCCCATGCCATGCCTGGAACTGTATGGCAATGCTCCTGTGCAGTTGAAGAAAGGCTTGTGAGTGTGAAGGCTTTCCCAAGCTGCAATTCTGGAGGTGAGACTGAAATTGGACAAAGATTCTGGTAAGAAATCTTTGGTACTGAGAGCAACTTAAGCCTCTGTCTCTTTGGTTTGCTCTGAAGTGGTATGGGAGAGCTTACACGCCATCACTATCCCCACACAATAACAGAGGCATGATAACTTTTTAAAGTTCAACCATTATTTCTCAAAGGACCACAGAAGCTCCTGCAGCTCTTCATTGATGTGCTGGTTCAGAAGCTCAGTCTCCACCCAGAGCAGTAATGCCATGGTCTGCTGTTCACTTGCCCTTCCTGGCTGAGTTAAACGATGTTTAATGGCTCATCAGTTTGACGTGGGGAGGGAGAGTCCCTCTGGGCTGAAGCCCTGGTCAAACATCCAGTATTTCCATGCTCTCCACTGGCTACAGAAGAAAGAAAATGTGAAACAAGGTATGGAAAGCAAACTGTACGATTGCTGTAGCGCCCAAGAATAGAAGTACTTTTGCTGAAAAGAAACCAAAGTGATTTATTGTTGTGTCTGTGGAATTTGTGAAAGTACTCTGTCCTTTCTTGACTTCTACATACATCGTTCTCATAATGCATATTCATCCCTACCAACAGTTAGAAAAATGCAGCTACCAGACTCAGTGCTTTGAGTTTTTCATTGTCAAATGTAAGGCTTTTTTATTCAAACCTCTGTCTGGATGCAGGAGCTGTGCTCAGTAGTTGCTGGGGCGGGGGAAAAGTGCATTGGAAGCACTGTTGAAGAAAACTAAGTGCTCACTGGACATTAAAGTTGAATATCAAGCTAACTGCTGGTAATTTTGTTTTCAGCTGATGTCTTTTTGATGACCTGAGGCTAGTAGATTTCTCTTGTTCCCCTTCTTGTTATTTCATCAGTTCAAACCTGAAATGTGAAGTATGTTTATTAGGAAACTCGCATGGCTGTTGCTTTGAAAGGGTGATGCTGACAGTGTAGCTGCTTATAAACTATTTGTGGGTTGCTTTGCCTGGAATTTGGACAAGCTAGCCACTGAAGCAGAAAAAGCACAGCCAGTGTTGTCAAATATTATTGGTGCAACGTGCCTTTATATGTGCCTGGCTGAGCAGCATCAAATGGCATTTGACATGGTTCTTTCCCAAGGCCATAGCTTGCTGCATACAGCAGACTCAGTTAAATCATTTTTGTATTTTATATTTATACACACATATACACTCAGCATGTTAATAATCCATCAGGATGATTTGCATGAATTTGTAAAATATTCTTCCACCTACCCTGCTTAATTTTTTCATTTCATATTAATAAGCCACTTTGAAAAAATCATGGCATCTTTCCCAAAATAGTATCCTCGAGTTAAATAAGCCTCAATGCATCTGACTATGATATACAGCAGTCACAAATATGTTTTATGAAGCAGTAAAAAAGGCCTAAAATTAGTGATTTAGCAGCTGTTAAATTATACAAATGGATTTTTTTTTCTCAATTATTTCTTGGATGAAGACTTTCAGACCCGTAAGTTTGGGTTTTTATGAAGCACTGAACTCTTTCTATTAGGTATAGTGATAAGGAAATATAAACAACATTTGTTGTCTCTGCCCTCAATGCAAATAGGAAGCCAGCTCCATTATGTAACATGCTCTACACAGAAATCACGGGGAAATGCCAAAGTGTACTTAAGTAGCATTATTTTTGAACAAATTGATGCTTTAACAACATCATTTTTTAAATACTCCTTTCCTTGTTAGGATTCTTCTGTTGAATATGCCATTTTGCAATTCATAAAAATAGTATTTAAGAGGCAGAATAGCATTGATGCCCTAGATGTGCAAATTTAAATGAAATAGATGTCTGCTTCTTATATTTTATTTTTTGTACAGGTCTCCTTCTATCCCAATAAATGATGTAAAGAACGGATGTCGACAATGGAAACACATCTAGAATATGTGTGTTCACCATGTATTTCTATTTTAGCTGAATTTTGACTAATCTAGACCAAATAATAGTGGCATCTTTTCTGCATGCTGTTTTTATTTTTCTGTTCACTTTAGACTGAGATGAAAAACACCTGCCAGTCCATATTGAGATGTTTGTGTTTCATTGATTGCTACCTGCAGGGACCATCCCAGTAATGACTGTGTAACAACTTGGGGGTGAAAATGATCTCTCTCTCTAGTCTGGTGTGGGATAACTCCCTATGGAGAAGGACAAAATGGTCAAAGCCTCGCTGCTACTTTTCCCCAGACTTGTCTTTTCAGGAAGATTTTGTTCGCCATACCTCCTGCTTGCTGCTGGCAGCAAACATGGTTTCTTTTAGCCCCGGTTTATGAAATTACAGTTTTATTAAAGCCTGTGCGGCATATTGTTAACTTGGTAAGAAAAATCTCCGCATTAACTTCTAACTCCGATAATAGGCTAGCCTGTTTTGTTTTAATTCTTCCAAAATCAAATTCCAAGGAAAGAAATTTATAATGGATTTTTTTACGAGCTAGAAATTAAGTTTACTGGGGACATGTCAGACTATTTAGGATTTATCATCTTGTCACCTATTAGCTCAACTGAATTACAAGTTGGTGATCATAAGTGCGCTATTAGTATATAACATGTTGCCAATTTAATGATTTATATTTTAAAGTACTTTCAAGAACACCACTGCTACTTGACTTTCCCTCCTAATCTAGGCAAAATAATTCATTGTTTCAGTGTTCCTTTTCTTCCTTTGAAGAGTGAAAGAGGTAAAGGAAGGGGAGAGGAGGGAAAAGGAGGAAAGGGGAAAGAGTATATGGCAGAGAAACTATTCATGAGCTGTTGTCAAATGCACAGAATAAACCAGCTGTATCAGAAGCAAGAGAAGAAACCTATAATCTTTTCCAGTTATAATAATATTGGGACATTAGTTGTAGAGTTAGTTAAAAATATTTCAGACACAAACTTAGTGTTCTCTTGAAAACATTTTATATCCCAGTAAGTATTGAAATAGAAATAGTAATTCTGTAGTTTGAACTTAGTGTGGTTCAATATTGTTTAGAAAGAGCACATAGAAATGGTGCCACTGATGAAGTTTTATATATATTTTTTTTGCGTAAAGAACAGCCAGTGCGTTATCCCTTCCAGAAAGGATCAGGCTTTCCAGGCAGTCTTTCTTCTAATGATGATGGCTGTTTTCAACTTTTATTTTAACAGAAGATCATGCTTTCTAAATACATCTTCTCAATGGAAGTTACTTGTTCTTTTCTACGTAACGCATGTTTTATTTTCATAATTTAACCTTTCTAATTTCTAATATTGACAGATTAACATTGATTTCAATCTTCAGAATTCTGATTCTTTTCTTTAGGCTTACAAAATAGTAAACATGTTTCCATTGGACATACTTTGTTACTGGTTTTGTAAGTGGCCACTTATGCATGAGAATTGTCATAATTTTTTATAAACTACTTTGTTTCCATTATTGCTATGATACTGTATTTTCAAAAAAGAATGGTTTTATTTTACTTCTTTTACATTTCTTTCCCTACTCCATTCTTCCCCTCATCTGCCTACCTTCAGATCATTATGGCTGGGTCTCTACCAAGACATGATTTCATTTTCGTTGTTTTCTAATCACTGAAAGGTTAGGCGTGCTTGCCAAGATGTGTTCAGAAAATGTAGTGATTTGTGAGTATCCTGCTTCGGAGGGTTTAAAGGAGCACGATTGTCAGTGCACACTGGACATTAGTTCCATGAAAAATAACAACTCTGTAACATGAGCTAAATGGTGCCAGCAGTCATTAGTTGAGAAAGTTGTGGATCTAGCACATTTGTTATTGTCCATGTGGAGAATTACATCTTGTCAGTGGTGGCTTCTTAATGATTTTGTAATTCTGTTGAGTTCTTCTGTTCTTTTCTGAGCTAATATGCATTTTCCTAAGATGGATCTGATTTAAGAAAAGCAAGGCTTTTTGTGATCTCAAAATTGATGGCTTGCCACATATGATTTCAGAGTATGTGAGCAGCACACTAAAAATAAGATATTCTAGAGAAGAATTTTGAATTGGTCCACTATATTAGTATTGATTTTTTCTGTCCTTTTGAGCTTCCCTGATATAAATGTGGAAATAACTACATGAAGCACAAACCAGAAGCCACTGTCTGTGTAAGTGCACTACTTAGTGGTGGTCTGCTTATGTTTAACTCTTGTTTGATACCAAGACAGCAACAAGACTAAATTAGGGTTAGAATTCAGTCCAGCTCAAAGCCGGGTCTTCGGCTAATTCCATTGATTTCAGGCTGTCAAATATAACCAGAGTATTGAAATCTGCTTGCTTTAAGTGTAAACATTTTTTCTTTAGTTTCATGAAAACAGTTTACCCTAGATGACATTTAATGGGAAATTTTCTACTACTTCATTCAAATATTGCCTGCCATCAAAATCCCCTAATATGCATTAAAGTGAAAATTGAAAATAATTTGCAAAAAAACCCAACATCATTGCAAATATGCTATTTTGAGAATAAAAAAAATATGGAGCTAATGATTTTTTTCATTCTGTAGGAGCAAAAGCTCAAAGCGTGTGATTTCCAGGTCTGGAAGCTCCATGTAGACTTGCCCTTGTAAGTGCATGTAAATCTTAAGTAATCAGTCACCCAATAATGCTTTTTTTTAATATAAATGCATTTATTATAGTAAATAATTTCTTGTGTCAGAACAGTAAGTTTGGAATGACTTCTTTTTTTCCTAATTTAATTTCTGTCATGAAATTAGCTATGATTCTAGAATACCTTTTATGAAATACATTAGAGAAATACGTCCGAAATGTAGAAATACATTAGAGAGGAATGAGCTTTTATGATTAAATTTTGGGTTCATTTTAATAACTCAGACCAAACAAAATGGGGTAAAGTAAACATCATTCTTTTTATATTACCACTGAATTTATTTTAGTATTTGTGAAATTGTAAAATGTGTAATTAATCTCCATTACATCTGAATATTGCAAAGCTTTTCCATCTCTACATGGATCAACCAAGCTTAAACTTCCCTATTAGACAGTGCTCTGAAATAAAGGGTAAAAATACAATAATTTAACTACCTGAAATACTCTCATGGTAATATTTAGTGTTTGCTGCTTTTGAAATACATATACAAGTGTGGGAAGAGGGTAAATATCAGTCAATAAGGACAAGAAATTGTTTTTGGAAGGAAGGAATACCTTGTTTGTTCTTTCCATTCAGGGCTGATTTGGGTGCTGGACAGGCCAATGAGTTTTCTGCAGTTACATTGCTTCAGGGGCTATGAACAAGTGCAGGTGGAGGACTTATAGGACTTAAGAAGCATTTCACACAGGCATTGGGGCACCTTCATATTCCTCAAGATTTTTTACCCCTAAATAGGGGACATCAGAAGATTGAATATCAATTAGCATTAGAGATCTGAGCATGCATCTATATATTTTGTAAATCATATTATTTTTAAAGCTTAAAAACAAAAAGGAAAAGATCACTGTAATCAAATAAGATTAGCTGGCCTTCACTTGTGTGAAGCTTATTGGTTGACCACAACTCAGAAGTGCTCCGAGACAAAACAGGCTGGCTAGAGATCTCCTTTCTCTAGTGATTAACAGATGATCCCATCACTCTTATTTGTGAGTTCCTAATCCGCTTCATGTGCTTTGGGATTGTGTTGGATGTCTGAAAGTACCAAGAAGCTATCTTTGTGACACGCAATTGTTCTGGACTAAATGGATCCAGAATGGATTATGTTCTGGAAGTAAATCTGTTTTGTTACCTATCTCATAGTCAACGCTGCATCCAGTAACAAACTAAAATTCATTAGGATTGAACCTAATGAACCAGGATCAATGACAGTGAGAAGTGATTACAAGAGAAAGGGTTAAAGGCGGTCAGACCTTTTAGAGCTAATTCTGTTTGGTCTGGAAATCTTTTATACTGTACCTCGTACTTCCTTGTGCAAGGATTAGACTTATAAGTTTCTTGGGGAAAAAAATGAGCAGCCTGAAGAGAAAATAGCCCACGGAATATTGAAATTTTACTGTACGGACAGTAGGTGGATTTGTAAAGAGACCAAGAGCAAGTTGACTCATAAAATCCTCTATCAATTAATCATTTAAAAATATTTAAATCCTGAAACATGTATAAACATTAAATTGCAGCATCTTATCCAAATTATTAATTTAGCAACTTTTCTTAGGTTAAGCCTGGGTTTGATTTAATATTTCAGTTCATATATTTATTGTAGTATTACTCTGGTGTCCCATCCAAATTTAAAATAAATATTTCATGCTGTTTTGCAGACTTAAAAATCAAGTACTAATGGAGCTGCCCATACAGTTATTATAGAAACAATAGATACTACCTGATAAACAATTTGGGGGTGCGTGTTGAAGAGTGAGACACTCTTTAAATGAATTGACATATATGAAACTGCTTTGATTTAAATTGCTCAGGGTAGATTTTTTTTGGTCCTTTTATTTTCTGAAAATATTGCATACCATAAAATATCACTTAAAAGAAACTGTAATTAAACAGTATAGAAGAGAGTAATGAGGGGAGTTTGAAGTATTTCTGGTGGAGGAAAAAAATCTAACATTCAAAATGAAGCAAATATAAAGTTGTCAAAAAATGATGTCTGAATGAATCCATAGCCACTTGAAGCATATGATGATATTCACCATTATCACTTTTGTAATATATATTCCATTTCACAGTAAAAAAGGTGGAGGTCTAAGGCTGCAACATTTAATATTTCAAAAGAAAATTATGTTAGTTTAGGTCCAAAAGTTGGTCTGCCCTTATGTATTTGCAGGGAGTTCAGATGAATTATTTTATACCAAAATTACAATTCTGAAGGGAACTGAGTTTATTGGAGCTAGATAGAGCTACTTGTCTGTTCTCTATCCTTCATTATTCAGGGCCAATAGCTGGACGTTCATGAGGTTTGTTGGGGGTTTTTTTTGTTAGATGTGTAAAAGATACTACGTAGGGTGGAAAATGTGCTTTCTAATAAACTGCTGTAATCCACAATACTGACACAGTCTTGCTGTAACTGATGTTAGAATCATAGAATCATAGAATCCTAG
>VXBO01010954.1:118937-226002 GCA_013400135.1 Rhinoptilus africanus | reverse complement strand
ACTCCAGGTGGGGCCTCACCAAGGCAGAGTAGAGGGGGAGGATGACCTCCCTCCACCTGCTGGCCACACTCTTCTTGATGCACCCCAGGATGCCATTGGCCTTCTTGGCCACAAGGGCACATTGCTGGCTCATGGTCATCCTGTTGTCCACCAGGACTCCCAGGTCCCTTTCCTCAGAGCTGCTCTCCAGCAGGTCAGCTCCCAACCTGTACTGGTGCAGGGGGTTATTCCTCCCCAGGTGCAGCACCCTACACTTGCCCTTATTGAATTTCATGAGGTTCCTCTCCACCCAGCTCTCCAGCCTGTCCAGGTCTCTCTGGATGGCGGCACAGCCTTCCGGGGTGTCAGCCACCCCTCCCAGCTTTGTGTCGTCAGCAAACTTGCTGAGGGTGCACTCTATCCCCTCATCCAGGTCATTGATGAATATATTGAAGAGCACTGGGCCCATGTTGAGAGTGCTCTGTGTGTCTCTCTCACATGGCAAAATCCATTTGGAATGTGGGATCTTTCTCTGTTGTCTGTCCTTGTGCTTTCCTTTTGGAATGAGTTACAGATGAGTGTGATACCAAGCTCTCATTAGACATGATGCTTCTTTATTTACTTGGAACCCCCACTACAAAAAGATGGAAGCCACATGAATCAAGCTATTTTTTGAAGTTTGCACTTTGGTGTGTTGATAACTAAATAACAGATCACCTGGTGGGAGACTTTGATTGCCTGTCAAGGCCAATCAGGAGTCTCTGGCAGAGAAAACACTTATTCCAGCAAAGTATTCCTAGTGTAGACACGGTCAAGTAATCACAAAGACCCTCTGAGATGAAAACAGCCTCCATGCAGGGTACTGTAGTTGTTAGCAGCTGACTTTAAAGGAATAGGCATAGACAGAGTGCTTTTGCTATGACTTACCTATGGTTCTGGGACTGCCTGCTTCAAAGGGTGAAGATGGACCTTCATCTTATTTTTGGTCTTATTCAGTTGAAGGCAGGGCAAAAAATGTGGTTTTAAATCAGGTTTGCCAAGAAGATAACGGTGATAATTGTATTGAATTACCAGAAGAAGGAAGTAAATATCTGTCTTCATCGTAAGCAAAGCAGAAAGGTGATGAACAGGGTGAACATGCTAGGAAGTCACTGCTGGTAATTGTCTTCAATCAGCATTGAAGAACAAGGTCACCTTTGAGTGGAGGACATTTGCATTCTGGATCTCCAACCAAGGCTCCAAGTCGGAAGCTAGGCATTTAATACATTTATTACTTCAGGATATCAGGAATACCAAATTCTCTTACTTGTTACCTATGAATAGATAAGTTTTCTCCTCAATGAAAAGCATTTCACTGTGATCTTTGTTCTTCACTGACATTTAAGTAGAAGTGATTTAGGGTTCTTACGATGGTGCTATGCTTTCTTTTTGTTCTGAGCCTGTTGTAAAACCAGGATAAATGGCTTTCAGCAGAAATTTAGTGGTTGGACTGAAGTTTACCTCCTCTACTGATTACTATTGTGAATAGTAAGCAAAGCACTCATGATAGCTCAAGAGCCATCTTGTTCAAATAGTATAGAACCTTGAAACAAAAAATGCAGTCCCTGTCTGAAAGAATCTGATGCTAAAGTACACGTGTTACAGACAAATGCTGTATTAAGTCTTGCAGGAGGGTACAGGGAAACAGTGAACTGATTGCTCTGTGATGGTTCCCAGACCACAGGTAGCACCATGAAAGGGAGGATGATGTCAGTTCTGCCAACTTGCTACAACACTTTGTAAAGTCATGGGCAGATAAAATGGACATCATATGGATCAAGCCAGACTTGCTGGCACTTTTGGCAGCCAGCACTACAGTGCTAGTGTGGTTTTGTTATGTGGTGATTTACACTCATACAAGTAACATGTAACAGGATTTGGTTCCTTGTTGACAGTCTGTCTTTAGGATCTTTGTTATTTTATTGTTATTTTAGGACACAGATAATCAATCAAAGCTTAGTTACAGTGTCTTCTAGAGGACTGCTGCCATGCGTGAAAGTTACAGTTATGTATGATTACTGAAATCTACCTTTTTGTATTAAAATAGAAGCAAGTACAAGAAAGCCATAGGATGCTGTTGCCTCTAGCAATTGTTTGTTTGAACTGTCCAGGTGGAAAATTGCCCAGAGACTTCACGGTCATTTTTTCAGATTATGGCAGCCTAAAGGTGAAGGTGTGAGGTGGAACATCCTTGACTTTGTCACTGTTCCAATGCCTGTTTGTTACTGAAGACAGTTTCTTTCTTGTTGAGAAGATAAGTGTAAAAATCCATAAAGTATTCTCTATGACAGTGTGAATCCTCATCAAAGGGTGGGGGTGGTAGCTAGCCATTTTTGAGTGTATAGACACTACACTGCACGTACTGTTAGAATGTGAGAGAGAAATAATATGTTTATGCAGTGGTTTCCAAAATTTTTTTCCAGGTTAGTAATTTTTCTGGCTTCTGCGTTAGTTTCAGAACTATTTGTATAATGTGTTTTTTTCTGCCTGGATTCATAAAAATTAAGATATAAATTACTTCTATGGTAAAAGTACAATCTGGTTTGTTCAGAGAGTACATTACAAGAACCATGTAAAGAAGGGAAAAAGAAGGGAAATAGAGCTAGGAAAAATGTAAATGGAGAGACAAAGAACTTGGACTAGAAAAAAGGTATCTATTGTGAAAAGTGAATGAGATGCTTTGCATTTAGGTCAGTCTATTTTAACTTAAAATAGAAACTTAACTTAAAATTCAACCAGCTTTCACCCACTGTAATAAAATTTTGAACTTGACTGTTCTGAGCTAGACAAACATTTTTCCGTTACATGGATAGAAAAACACTTGTGAAAAACATTATATAGACATTTAGAATAACAGACTGTCCCTTACTCCAATTCTGTTATGTAATTTAGTAAATGACAACCTCAATTGATGACAACTGAAATTATCTCTCTGTTATCTGCAGAACAATTTTGCTATAAACAGAATTAATACAAGCTTCTGCTGATTGCCATAGCAATATGCTTCATCTTTGCTCTTTAGGTTCAGCTCTTGATGTGAAAATAGGTCAGTTTTTGTTCTCTGCTATCAATCAGCATGTGTGTCAATCAAGCAGGTGATGAACATATGCCCGTTAGGGGTTATATTTAAGATCATCAACTCATTTTATGTAGGCTTCTAGCAGATGGTTTCTCTTGGTCCCCAGAAACATTATCTGGATTTGAACCACTGATATGAGTGTGAAGGAATCTGTTTATATTCACCGGTCTCCTCAGCCTAGCTTCCATCTATTAAAATTTTAAAGGCCCAGATTTTATTCTGTATGAACAAAGCATAGAAAAATTACTGTACTGGATTAATAAGTAATTAGTGGAATTTCCTTCAATTAAAACTGAACACACAAGCCTGCAGCCTTGCATATTGAGTACATTCTTTAAACCAAGGCACTAGTATAGCTTGAGACAGAGCTGTGATATAATTTTCCAGCATATATTAGTCTGATAAATTTTGACGGTGATTTGCTTTTATGCCTTTCTTCTCATGATGGTTCTTTTTAAGCTTTTGTAGGTTGTATTTTCTACTGGATTTCATTAAGTTTGCCAACCATTTGGCAAATAAGGATATAGCAGTACATTCAGAACAGAAATATGCTGCCTAAATTATTTCTTGTAATGCAAATAAAATATCAAAGTCATCTCATGGATTTTGCTGTGAATGAGAAACCTCTTCTTTCGATTAAGAATACTCCTACCGTCCAGTGACAGATTTAAGTTACACATTGTTGTCCACATTTTTTTTGTCTCCGGAAATTATTTTAATTTTTGTTCTCCACTAGCAATGCGATACTTTTGAATATTGTTACCACTGTTTGATTTGCTGTACCTCTTAAAAGCCATTGTCACAATCAACATGCATAGTTAGTCTGTTTTGCTGGATGCAGTGTAATACAAAGACACCATAATTAGATTTGATTTCCATGGGTTATGGAAGCTACCTGAAGCAGTCTATCAAGAGAAGCATAGATTTTAATCTGCAGTTGTTTATTCCCCTTAGCTTGATAAAGACATGCTGTCAATACAATTCCTGTGAGACAACTTTATGGTTTACTCTTATGTGCATTACACATGCACAAATGCAAAAGTGTTTCTAAATTGTATATGCTACATGCATTTATTTCATTGCACATTTATAGTAATATAATACAGCATCTTGACTATTTTTGTAAGATTTATTAGATCTAAACAGCAGCCCTGAATATCACAACTTATCATGCACTCCAAGTAGCAGAAGCTACTCCTACTGCTGTTCTAATGGAAATCAAATCTTCTGGTGGAAAGTAGTTAGTAATGACCACAAAATCATTATGAAAGAGCGCATATCCTTGGAGCTGTGGGAAAGAGAAATTCAGTTAAAACGCATACTCTTTCTTAACATTAGCACTTATTTAAACAACCCATCTTTGTGAAAAATTATGGTACTGTGTCGAAGTCAAAATGCTAAGTCTCGGTATACAAATAAGGGATCAATACATGACTATATTCAGAATTAAATCAGAGTGTTCTGTGTTGATTCTGGCAAGCAAAGAAGATGAGATTTCTCTGTTGAAAGGCTAATATTTAGAAGCTCACAAAAAAAAAACCACTTGCATGTAGAGCAAGTAAAAAAATTATGATTTTAAAATTACACTTATGTGGGGATTTTTTTGCTTCTTTACTGAAATATGTTTTGGTGTTAAAAAAGAGTTTCCTCTGAATCTAGATTTTGGGAGTTTTTTGCTTTACTTAGCTAAATGGGGTTTAAAAAATCCCAACCCATTTCTCCAGATACTGTATGGCATTAGCCTTACTTTTGCAGTTAGGGCCTACTTTAACACAGGAGAGCAAGATAAATGTGGTTCTCAGTCACAGGTAAACAGAGAGGATGTTATTTCTTACCAAATGCAGAGGAGCTTAAAATGGTCATTGTTTGCGGAAACAAAACATCTGTGGTTTGTTATCAATGTCTCAATATGTATTTTTAAATGTTTTTAAAGCCTGACCTCCTGGAATTAAATTATTGAAATGAGAATCACTTCCCTCTTTAAGGTAATTTTCTAGTTCTTTCTGGCAAAAAAAGGAAACAAAACTTTTAGTCTATTTGTTTTACAGCTCAAAACCCTTCTATGTAGAAAGTGATCAGAGGTACCTCTTTTAAAAAAAAAAAAAAAAAACAACAAAGTTTCAGTATGCCAGTCTTAAGATTTTGGGATTCCTTATAGGTAGCTTCTAAATACATGAGGATAACAGTAGAGTGTAGTTTTTCTTTTCTTGGCGAGTATTTCAGCATTCACAGTTTAAGTAGAAATCAGGAGAGCACTCAAGCTACTTGTTAAAGCAAGTCCTCATGAGAAGCTTCTGCAGTGAAAGGGTTTTCTACTGTGTGTTGTGTATTTTAATAGTTAAGCAGGCTTCTCAAGGCAGACATGACCATGATGTGTATTCATCATAGTATGGCTTCTTGCTATGGAATAGCAATCAGATACGATACTTTTATTGTGGTCCATAAGCCATTTCCTCTTCTGGGGGATGATATGCATCTATAAGGAAGGATTCAGCACCTGAACCATTTTTTGGTTTACTTGGATGTTGACAGTGAATTGGGAAACTATTATCAGTGCTGGGCTGAATAAATCCAGATCTAAGTTATTGTGCAGTGACAGCATGTGAACATATCACTAGGAAGCTTTTCCACACTACACTACTAGAAGTTGTGGTTGACTGATGATACTTCAGGGATCTCTCTAATTTTCTTGCCACAAACTAAAACTGCAAAGTTTTTTCCTTCGCTAGAGTCTTGATTTCTGACCAGAAAGGAAGTTTTCATTTAAAATCCTGTAACAAAGTCAGAATGATCATTCTCTTCTTACTTTTTCCTTTTTTTCCTTTGATCAGAATGCAGGAAGATAGGAAAATGAAAGCTTACAGGGATCAGCAGTCTTAAAAATGTTCAGGCCTATCACTGTTCAGTTTGGGTTGAGTGGAAAGCAAGTGTTTACTCCAAAGTGTAACTCCCTGTTCCTACAGAAGCAACAGGGTAGCACTTCATGAGCGTTCACAGTTGTGGGCTTTTAAAGCAGACATTTTTCAATACATGTAATACATATATGACTTGGTCACCCATAGTTTCTTTCATGGTCAGTGGAGAGAGGTAGGTGCTTCAATGGCATGTCTGCTTCCAATGGCTACTTTAAAAAGAGAAAACTATGCCCTAGAACTTAATGGGTTCGTCCAATATAGTCAATGCCTACTCTGTAGTCCATTGGCAGTAAAGTTCCCCTTGGATGACTAGGTCAGATGAAAATGCCTGTATTGTTGACATCTGTGGGGAAGATAGGGACTTGCAGATTAAATTAATGACCCTGTCTTAGATGTATTTCTTTCTTACAACGAGGGGAATTGTGCTCCAGGCACATTAAATATATTGATTAGGCTTCTATTAATCACAGTGGTGGCTACTTCAGCTGTAAATGTCTATATGGTAGGCATCTAAAATAAAGAAAGATGAACTGTTGACTCTTCTATTGTATACTTAAGT
Organism: Rhinoptilus africanus; assembly: GCA_013400135.1. Taxonomy (NCBI): domain Eukaryota; kingdom Metazoa; phylum Chordata; class Aves; order Charadriiformes; family Glareolidae; genus Rhinoptilus; species Rhinoptilus africanus. Next base: position 219,431 of record VXBO01010954.1, on the reverse strand, counting down.
CCTTTTGATTTCTTTGAAAATACTCATTTATTTGCTGTAAGGCTTTGTAAGAATAGCATTTAACTTACTCGTCTTCATCCATTACAAAATTCTGTGGCTACTGTAGCCACTGATAGTTCAGAATTCAGAGTATAGTTCTTGTGTTTATGTCTACTGTTTAAAGTCCATAGTTCTAACTCATTTCTTGCCAGATTTACTTTAACCTTGGCTTGTCTTGATGCTGCTTCAGTAGTGTGTGCTGTTATGCTATGTTCAACACTGATTTGCTTTTAAAATCTTGTTTCTGCCACACCAGAAGTAAGTATGCTCTGTAAATGTGCAAGTGTCAGGAAGATTATATTGAAATAAATTGTCCTGTTCCTTAACATATTCACACCATATCTCATCTTTTCAACTTCAGCAAAGAAGAGAAAAAGTTCCTTTCTTTCGTTCCAAAGCATAAAGCTTTGGACATCCAAAGCACTGATTCTCTTTAGTCACCCCTACAAAACATGTTTCTTATGGTGATCACCTCCTTTCTTTCCTCCACGTCGGGCTCTACTTTTCTCATTTTTCTTTTTCCTTTCCCAGAATTCCACACTTTAAGGGCTTTGGGCTACAGATGTTCAGTTGGCACACCAAGAAAAGTAACTTTGGCCTCATTGGCTAGACCCAGCTATCCAGTTTTTGCTGTCTCAGGAGGAAGGGAAGCTGGAGCTGCTGCCTCCTTAGTTAGCTTAGAATTTAAATGATGACGTGTTAAGGTGCTAATGCCTTTTGTGTGTCAGTCTGGTTAGGATCACTCATTAGAGTGGTAAATGAAAGAATATGCTGCTGCCTCCTGAATAACACAAGTAATTGAGCTCACCTCCAACCTGAACATTACTTGTCTTTATTTTAAATTTCTCCGTATGTTATTCAGTATTGTTACCACACTTGATTCTTCAAGATGCTACGAAAAGTAGTACAAAGGTACTGCTTGTGTCAATAATTGTATAGTACTGGCAATTGTAGTTGAGGATGTCTTTAAGCTATCTATCTTTTTAAGAAATGCATTCTGTTTGGTAATCTAGTTCATTCCCATAAAAGACATGAACTAGACTTGAGAGTCTTTCCATTAATGAGTTTTCCGGGCTGTACAGAATAGCTATTAAGATGAAAAAACTGTGACTTAGTGAGGTTAAATTAGATTTCTCACTCCTCACAACTGAACTCCCTTACAGTAGCTTCGAAAGTAGATGAAAAAAATTGAGCATGAGGCACACAGCAATTTTTCATTGTTATTATAGGTGACGTATCTAAACTGGCAGTATGCAGGCATAGAAAGGGCATATAAATTAGACCAAAAGAATTTCTTTAGACTTTTTCAAAAGTATCAATAGAAGTAGGAAAAGGAAGGAACTTCAGTGGGATGTGTGAATGAACATCTTCATCATTTTTACCTAGCTATCTTTCAATGCCAAAAGAAAACAAAAACGTACTGGAGAGAAAAGTAGTTTTGGACCTTTGTTCTGCTGTAAGTCAAAAAACAAATATGACATTCAAGGAAAATCTGTACTAACTTGCCTTAGTTCCTAATATAGTGTGCATATTACAGTCATTTTTCATTTTGAAAAGAATGAGATTACTAACGACGAATTCAAGGAAAACATTTTTCATAGTGGGCTGGATCTTTCTGTTCCAAGGGTGTTACTAAAATAACGTGGATTTTCTGCCGCTTTCAGTTTTAGTAATATTAGATCAGAAGTAAAGTTTGTTGGGTGCTAAGAACTACTACTTTCTGCTGCTGCAAGGTAGACCCACTTGGCACCTTTTGGGATAATGTTTGACTGTCAGAGTAGAGGATTACTGGCAAAACTGGGCAATAGCTAGTTTAGGTACCATCAGTGCTGTTTCACTCTTTCCTTAAACTACCTAATTGTAACTGAAATGAGGCTTCTGTGGCACAAACACCTCTACAGTACTTGACACAAATGTGTAACTAGAGCACAAATAGATTTGTACAAACTAGACAATGGCTTTTTGTAGGTTAAATGAAGAAAAGGATTTTTCCTCACCTTGTTGTTAACTTGTGTTATGTTTGGCACGCAATCTTCATGTACTGAACTGGTACAGTAGTCACATTTTCAAAAACCCTTTTATCCTAATTGCATTTTCTCTGTCCTGCAAGAGATTATAAAGGAATTTATCATATTTTTTACTAGAGCATATTCTTAGTATATATGGAGGCAAACTCCCTGACCTTGCTGGTAATCTCACTGCTTGTTTCTGAAAAGCTTTTGCTTTTCAGTATATCAGACATAGGCAAGGAAGAAATTGTGTCCAAGAAAGTAGGGAAGTGCCCCCATTGCAAATGTGAAACTGGAGATAGTTTATCACAGGCTTGAAGCCATTCTCTTATTTTCTGCAGTATTGTCCTTTCTCTCTTTTCTCAAATGCAAGTATTTTTCCAAACAAAAGGGGAACTATCTATCTTTGTTCGTTTATTGTCATGGTAATACTTGAAAATGATAGCATTTGGATCGTAACTACTGCTGATAAAGGACAGGATGAAAAATTTGTCACAGGTGAACATGAAAGTTTCACAATAATAATAGTAGGGCAAGAAATACGAGACCTTGCCTCAGGTGGCCTGTCCCCACAGTGTCACAGAGCAGCCGCAGTCTGCTGGCCATCGCCATCACTGCCTCACAGGGCGCTCGGGGACCTGGCACACAGGCATCGGTTTGCAGGTCTTGATCATCTTCAGTGCCTTCCGCCCACACACCACACACCTGATGTTGTCATGGTGCACTGTGTGGGTGAGGCCATGCCAGTGATAGACAAGCTCGTGCTTAATTGGAATATTTGTTTTACTAAGTAATAGTAATAAGACAATGATATCTAAAGGTAGTAAAGCAATAATACTGAAAGAAAGTCTACCTAAACAATAACCATTACAAATAATAGCACTTAAAATACACACAAAGACATGCCCCTAACTCACAGCCTGGTAGAGTTGCACGCTACCTATTGCCCATGCCTCAGCTACACCAGGGAAGCCATGGACCATGCACCTATCTCAACGGGTGAGGCTTCATGCTTCCTCCTGTGACACTGTATCTCCGCACAGTTGTCATGTCTACAGGAAGCTGTTGCTTTGGGGTCCTCAGATGATCTTCCTCAAATATCTCATGGTCTCACGAACATACTATTTGCTTTACCATGCTGTGTTTGTATCACCAGCCTCGTGGTCTAAGCAAGTCATGGTTTGCTGAATCAAATATCTGATCATTACCCCTTTCATCTCCTACTGCCAGTTCCTTCCTCATGTTAATTCTAAGTAGCGATCTCCAGGCAGGGTTCACTTCTTCGTGTTCTTCTCTAGTCTCTGCTACCATCAGTCTTGAGGCAAACATGAGTTACTTCCTCCTGCCAGCTGCACACCAGGTCAGACTTAGTTTTCTCACTTCTTAAAACTCAGCACTGCTGAGGTGAGTGCGCTTGCTTCTGTGTGTCCCCCTCCACACACAGCTCTAGATGAGATTGTCAGGGGGTACCCATGTGCCAGGCTGTAGGGGATTCTGGAGGTAGAGCCTTGGGAGTGAAGGGATGTATTTCTTGAACATACAGTCTTACTGCCTTTGCCAGAAGGATGGGAAGTTGAGAAGGTGGATGAAGTGGTTCAAAAATGTGTTTATTGCCACTTTACAGCCTACTGATGGCGGAAGAAGTCTCAGCAATTAACCTTACTGGGAGAATTCCAATCTATCAGTCATTTTTTAGCCTTAACCTTATATCTCAGGTATTCAGAAGACAGTATAGCCTTAAAGAACTAGCCAAAGTTTTTGTGAAGTTCTGCAACTTGAAATTAACATGGTGGTTAAATCTTGTTCTGAATTTTTCTATTAATACAACTTGTTTTAAAAAGTAATCCATCAATCCATTTAATTTCATAGTTGTAGCATCAAATTATAGTCCCTATGTTCTTATCTGCTGTTTCATCAACACAAATATAAAACAGCATGATAAGAGTAAATATCACAGTACCAAGGGACTGCTGCTTCCTAAGAAGAATGGAATTAAAAAAAAATTGCAGTTGCATCAGGTTTGCCAGAGTGAAGAACTCTTAAACTTGCACTGAAATGCATTATAAGCAGTTTTTTTCCCTGCCAAATACTTGTGGCATAGTGGCAGATTGACTCTTGATTTACAAAATATTTTTACCTAGTTTATTTTAAAATAGAACCATAATTCTTTTTCCTGTTGAGCGGCACTAAAGCAGTATTGCATGATATAAGCAATTAAAAATAATTGGAAAGGCTTGAAAACTAAATGCTAACATCTGAAGTCCAGATTCTAGAGTTTTGGGTTCTTTTTCCTTAAAGAAAATTCCTACTTGTTTCACTGCAGTTTTCACATTGCACTTCCTGATTTAAAGCACACAGAGGACCAGATTAATAAAACAGGTAGTTGTGCTTTGTCTGCCAAATCTGCATCTTTCATTGCATGTGGTTATCAGTGCTCCAGATAAGTTTTATGTGTAAAGTAGCCAAGTGTGAGCATAGTGTTGATGTGTGACTCTGTATTTTGTATTCACAATTTACCTTGCCTGGATGCAGTGTCAACTCACCTCAGAAATTCTCACTTGACATGGCTAAGTTCTTTTACAAGCAGTATTAATTACTCATGCATATTTCTGATAGGTATGAAGCTTACTTTTTCAGTGCAATGTATTACAAGAATGTTCTGTCCCTTCTCCAACTGCATCACTTTCTAGAACATTTATACATCTTTGCAATGCTTTTGCAACATATTTTTAGCCGGTTTGTTGCCATAGGTTAGCTTCAGTTGCATCTCACCACACTTCTGGAGCATGCTGACATCTGAACATGGATGGGATCAGATAGCAGTGCTGGCTTGACATATTTTAATATATGAAGCGTGAAGGTGAAAACTGCAGTCAGCAGTGCCAGTCAAATGGATTAATACTGTTGCTGAAACTGGAGAAAAATGACTAGAGCAGGATAAACTGATCATTTGCAGTAAATTTTTTAAAATCATTGCACTCTCTCATCTTTATTTTAATGATTTGAGAACTAAGGACTGGGATTTTGGCTAGTTGTAGATACCTGTAAGTTGGGTGTGTAAGTTTACAGTACAGACCTCATCTGATTTTATAGCCAGTGGAAGGACAATTCATCTTATTTTATTTCAACCTCTATTATAGGATGGGATGACTCATCTTCTAAGGGAGATGTTTCTCACCATTGACTATGAAGGAGCATAGTGTCTGTCAATTAAATTAGGGCAGATGAACTTGCCATGCAGCTTGCTATGTCCACCTCCTGGAAAATATAAATCATATTTGAAGCACAAAATACTTAAGGGAAATATACAATTAGTTCACAGAACTGGAAACAGCAAATGTTTTGGTGGAGTTGTAAGTGCACTGGTAGTGAATCAAAACTTTAGGTTAATATATAGAGTTAAAGATTTCATTTTTCATGGTTATGTTTTTTGCCACTCAATACTGTATAGTTTTTATATCAGGAGGAAAGGAAGTTAAGATACTTTTCTCCAGTTAAGCAGATGGTTCAATAAATGGGTCAAATGTGCTTTTACTGCATGGATGTATGGTATTCTGAAAAAAGATATAGAAAAGTATCTGAGAAGTGTAAAATGATTTTGCTTGATGCTGACATATGACACCCTCATTTACTGTAAACATTAACTACTTCTATTTTTGCTAAACCAAGTGGAGGTGATACTGTAAGAAAATAAGTCTTAGAATCGTTAACATTTGATCAGGGCGTTGGTAAAGTTTAATATTCATATCTCAGTGATCAATTTCTTAAAAACTGATGCCCAATAATTTCTTAAAACCATATCCATTTAATGTGTTTTGTAGTGGAAATTTCAAATAAGGACAATTAAAATTACCTTTACAATACATTACTATACAGATTTTGGTATCAGCAAGAAGTGTGGCTCCGCAGTAAGTGCAACATGACCGTAGTCTTGTTTTTTGTGGGAAGTGATTGTACTGGTAACTGCAAATCTGTGAGTCTGAGGGGATGGCTTTATATTTATATTAGATCAATATCATAATTAGAGAAAAAAGCTTCTACAATCTGACATATCTAAAATTAGCCTTTCAAAGTATTTTGCGGGCAGGCAGGGTTCACAAATCAATTGGTTTCTCAACCATTTCTTCTCTGTGGAATTTTGATAAGGGAAGTTCATTAAATAGTAAAAAAAAAAACAACCAAAAAAAAATAGGAATTGTGCATGATGTATGGTAGTAGGAATAAAGACAAAGATAATGTTGCTAGCAATCTATTTATGAAATCAATCATACTTATAATTTGATTTTTTTCCTCATGCCTTCTCAGAATCATTTTACAGTCTCTTTAATTTTACTTGCTCTTCTCTCTTTGTTTTGTTATCACTGGACATTTTTCTCCTGCCCCTTTTCTGCCTTCTCTTTTCAATTTCCTAAACAGATTATGAATCCAGTTAGAATCAAGGTGAACTTTTGAACTTAGTGTTCTTCAGCTGATTAGAAAATGGGCATAATAGGGAATCTCATTTTTAACAATGATTTCATGAGAGTAATTGAATAGCATCGTTCAGCTGGAGATCCCAAAGTGCTTTGTAAATGTGAGGCAGTATTGTTATTGTTCAACAAATAATAGAAAAAGTGGAACAGATAAATGTAGGCATACTTTTAAAAATACTCACCTTTGAAGTAGGGTTCTGAGCCCTTTAGGCACTCAAATTCTAGGTCGAGCTTTAGCAGGGTAACTACCTTGAAGCTTCCTCTGAACCTGCCGAGAGCTGTGGGAACTCAGTATGCCTAAAAATCAGGAAAAAAGGATGAGGAGAGAACAATCACACATTTATGGAATGAACAGATGAATTCAATGCACAGGAAGTCTTAATCTTCCTGATGTATACTTTTGTCTTACCAGCTAACTTTTTCATGGTACCATATTTTCAGATGCTTAACACTAAAATCATATTTCAGACACTTGTCTTTTAAGGTCTTCACAAACGTAGTGTTCCTCAGGTTCCAGAGACCTCAGGCACACAGGAACTTCACATCTCTACTTTTCTTTAAAGGCATTATGTACAGAGCATCTTACAGAGTTTGATGGGTGAAAGAAAGAATATAGCGTATAACTAAGTCATAAACATTTCACTTGACAAGAAAGAGAGATGGCTGATTCAATTAATGAATTATGCTGTTATCAGTATTGAAGCTCTGATGTTGTAACGGAATTGGGGTCCTATAAATACTGGAAGCTATGCCTGTGCCTATTCAATTCAGGTTCTGTTGGGAGTTGGGATCAGAGATTATTATGGTTTCATCTGGTCCAGAAACAGAGTCCATTTTGGTATTATTTGTTTTGTATTGCCACATAAAGTATAGTATGATTTTACAGTGCAAAGTATTTATAGCAACAGTAATGATGTCTCTCACTTTATGTTCAGAGCACTCAGCCAGTTGCAATGCACCAGTTCCTATAAATCTACCATTTATCACGTCGTAACTTACAAAATACATTTATGTTCTTCCCAGAGTAGATGTGTGTGTGTTTATAAAGAACTAGGGCATGCATGTCCAAAACCTTTGCAGAGAGGTTTGTCTTCGGTGTAAGAGAGGAAATTTGGAAGTGATGGACAAACGAGTGTTTTTGTGTGAAAAGTGAGTTAAATAGTTTTGATTATTAAAGAACACTTTGCACTTGAGGAGAGAGAATTTACAAAAGTAGTGGACAAGCTAAATTGTCCAGTAATAAAATGTTTTCTTTCCATATAATTCCTGTTGTTGCTTTATATGTTTATTCATCATTTTTAGGTGACGTGTCCAATATGAAAAAGCTTTCATTAGCTATTGTTGCTTCCCTTGTCTCTAGCCAACATCTAATAGCAAGCAATTACTTTTATTTCCAGATCATGAGAGGAAAGAACCCCCTCTTTAAAACAGTATTTGGCTTTGAAGGTATTAATGATTAGAGAATGCTTTTTAAAACATGAGATGCTAAACAGGGAGTCTGACCTATGTTCGATTCTCTGCCGTGAGACTATCACAAAAAGGACTTTCTACTTGAAGAATAGTATTGCAGATATTTCGAATGTTCTTTGTAAATACATTAACATTTGCATGTTGTGCCCCCGAATTCATCAAGACATTTGCCATTGACTTCAGAAGGGTCAATATTCCTTGAAGAGTATATGTTTAGTATAAAGAATACATATAGATTTTTTCTCTGTGGCACGTACAGCAAAATTTAAGAAATAGATTTGATTTTCCCCACCCATATCTTGTCCTCCTTCGCTTTGTATTTTTTTATGTGCTTACGCATTATTCCAATACCTGGCAATGATACTTAGCTTACGTGTTACAAAGGATGTGTTTTAAGATNCTGTGTCAAAAAGTTATCATCAAATCCTATCAATCCTATCAAAATCCATCAATCCTATCAAAACGTCAAGTGTGGCTTGAAAACATATAATCTGCTGGTCTGATTCAGAATGAAAACTAATTTCACCCAATTATAAAACAGATTCAGGATGCACGTGTTGTACGTTGGTGAATATTGGTGAATTTTTTGTTGCATGCAAGTCTCAGTGTAACCTAAAAGAAGTTGGGGTAATTATTCAGAGGAAATATATCTGTAAGTAGAGATAAAATCTTTTTCTTGCTGTTAGTAAAACCTAAAACTAGTGGAAAATGAAAATATACATTTAAATTTTGGGGGCGATATGAAACAACATTGTATAGATTTCAGCACTTTCGATCTAATTGAAGAATTAGATTTCACATCCATGTTTTACTGCAGTATCGTCTTCACTGTCTTCCCAGCGTGTACTCAGCTGCAGCTGAGTGTTCACACGAGTCATCTACTGAGATCCGCACTCCTGCCCACCTCTTTAGGTGGTGCCTTACCCTGCTGTTCCTCTTCTCCGGCAGCTCAGCTGCCTTACCGTAGTCACTGTGGCCCTTCCTACTGCTGGCCCACTTCTCTTTCCTTGTTTTTTACTGCGTCGCTCTGACCTGCCCATTCTCTCAGTGCATTATATGGATACATTAGCTGAATGCCTTTTCAGTTTGATAATTCAAGTGTAAATATTCACATAGAAGTATTTGGTTTTAGGAAAATGGATGGAGCCCAACTTCAAAATTTAAATTCTTTATAGATGAATTTCATTTTAAAAACCTGCTCAGGGTTTCATTACTTGCTTCCTTCAAATAATATGTTAGAAAAGAATGAAAGGACTTTGTAAGACACAGCTATTTTTTTATAGATTTTTTTTTTCCTGTGCAAAAAGAAAAATACATTTTGAATATGTTAATCCAATTCAGTAATGTAATACTAAATCTAACTACAATATAGAAATAGAAAGCTGTCACCTTTTTGAGTGTTAATCTCCTGGTGGTAATACTTTTTAATTTCTTTTTTTTCACATGGTACTCCTAGTAAAAATAAAAAATTCCTCCATCTGTCCTGGTTTGGTTTCAACAGCTGCTAGCTGTGGCAGCTTCTGAGAGTGTTTGTGTTTGGGAACATCTTTCTGTAGAACATCCCTTCAAAGGAACGAGGTGTCACTGGAAGCCAAGTGCATGCAGGTGCACCTAGAAAAAGGTGTTTACTGATGTGTCTGCCTCATCACTAACAGTTGACACTCACGTTGTGAGATTAAAAGCTTAACAGCTTAAAACTCAAAAATAACACATCATCACACGAATAGACTGGGAACTGGAACAGTTCTCTAAATCTCTATGTTCTTATTGCTGCTGATGATTATATTAGCAAGTTTGCTGTTGTCAGTAGTCTGTTACTAGGTAATAACCGAGGAGACAGAATTTTAAGGCAGGCAGTATCATGTCTTAATATTGCCAGAATTGCAAGCAGTAAAGAAATCGTTAATTCAAGCAGTTGATATCTTTTTGTATTAAAATGGAATAGCATCATGCAAAAGGTTTAAAAATAAGACGGTGGGTATGACTAAGTTTATATGTAGAGTTTGCACATGCTCTGTCTTTGATTTCCAGGGAATACTGAAGTAAAGTGCTTGAAAATATCTGTAGCAGACTAATACTCCGTTCTTAAAAATATAACTTTGTACTTGTATGCATGGGTCTACATCTGCAGCCTAGCATAGCAATCTCTTCTGCTGACACTTTCAGTGAAAACTGAGGGATTCCAGGATACATGAAAAAGATTTTTGAACATCGCGGAACCAGGCTATTGCACCTAATGTTTCTGTGGAATGATTGTTTATTTTCCCACTATTTTTAATAAATTCTTTACCATTTGCAAAAAAAAAAAAAACCACATGATTAAGTACACTTTTGCAGTTCTTGCTGCACATCATGTGCCCAATATTATTCCAAAGATTTGTCTATTAAACATCCCTACCACTTGTGAATGTCACCAATTCCGTGCAAAGGTAGTTATTTCCATGGTACAGCATCTCTATGCTAAAAGCTTTTCCCTGACTGTTTGTGCATTTTGAATTTACAGATAGGAAAGATGTACAGATTATTATTTAGAGAGTTATATTTTTGAACACATTCTCTCCAGCTGTGTATTGCCAGGAGTTTCTTGAGTTTTGCAGTGCACTCTAGGCCTCTGGGACCTATTTAATTACCATTTCTCAATGTTAAAGGTCCAGCATGAGATACTATTTTGAACCTTCTATGAAATTCACTTAATTGGGTGTAACCTTGCAATATATTTACTGCTATTCTGCTAGGTAGAATCTTGAAGGATTTGCTCTTTTTGCTTTTGTTGGGGTTTACCTCTTAGTTATCACATGTTTAGAGTTTACTAAGTTTGATCTACTTTGGTCCCATTGCTGAAGAATACTAAACAGTAGTAATTCAGCCAGCATTATAGAATTGATGGCTCTTCATGAATGAATGAAGAGTCTGTGACAGACAAAGAGGAGCTTAAGCCAGGAGTGTTCATAAATACTTCTATTCTGTATGTGAGGATAAGCAGGTTGCCGTACTCTTATGAAATTCTTTCTACTCCAACAGTCACTAAGGCTACTTAATGCTTGAAATCTTAAGTCAGTACATTGGGGTAACTTGTATTTAAATATATTTAAAGGATTGGCAGAATAACTCTCTGGATTTTTAATACCGATTTTTATTCTAGCTTGGAGCACTAAGGATGTTCCAGAAGCTTGTGGGAGTTAAGGTCATGCTAACTTTTTTTGTTAATGGATGAGATAACCTAGGTAATTATAAGCCTGTCAGTGTGACATCAGTTGCAGGCAAAATAATGGAAATGCAGGTGTGGGGTTTGAATAATAGTAGAGTGAACTCTGCTGAGGCAAACAGTATGTTTTATAAGCACAACTGTTAAGATATAAGGAAGGTTGCTCAAGATAAGGAACAGGGAGTGCTACTCGGGAAAAGCATTGAGATGCCAGTAACGAGTAATAATAATGGATAGAGCTTGAGTTTTTCATCCAGAACAGCAGCCAAGAAGAGCTAATGTCATCACTGAATGTATAAACGGGGCACACAGTTACTGTGGATTCTTTAAGGCAGTAAGTTTATAAATCAAAGTCATGATTTTCTAAGACAGGTTCTCTGCTACAAATAGCAATTTCTTCTGGGAATTCCGAAGCCCTTTGTAATACTGCAGGTCAGACTTCATGACAACAATAGTCCCTTTTGGCTTTCTAATCTGCCTCTGTGAGTCAGCAAAGCAGGCATGGCTTTGAGTTGCGCTGACAGTAATGCGTGGCTGTAGTTGGGTCTCAGAGCACATGGTGTTGTGCTAGAACAGGCCTCTGTACACACCCACCAGCTCATGGGGTGATGCCCTCCAGATGGCTCTTGATCATGAGAATAACACTGAAAAATTATACTGTTTTAGCATTGACAGTATTATTATATTTTAGCAAAGACAGTATTTTAATTTCAGCAATTTACTTTCAAAGCCAGAATATGATGAAACACATAATGAAAATAAAAATAATAACAAACGGGAATAATGATGTGATAAGGTCTTGAAGAAAGTTTTTCAAGTTATCAGTAGCATCTCACAGAACGTTTGTTTAGTTTGGTTTAGTTTCATTTTATTTAGTTTATTTTAGTTAAGTTTACTATAGGTGAGAATCTCTAAAACTCTACAGGTGACCCCACTATCAAACCTTTCTGTGTACTGTGTAAGGAATACTTGGTTATTTTACAAGACCTATTTGATATTAACTTCCACTGTACAGGTACCAGGCTGTGGAATTTGAATATGACATTTTCAGTCATTACTACTGACATCACAGTAAATTATTTAAAAATAATTGTGAGCTCTTATTGTTCATAGTATAAAATTAAAGTCAAAAGTGTTACAAAGAGCAAAACCGAATTCGTTTTACTTCACTCACATAAATATTTCAGGTTATCATGATGTTTTAGTTGAAGCACATGATGTTTTAGTTGAAATATTATTTTTCATTTTTAGACTAATATTGTAATGTTTTTTCTTTTCAAAGGATTTTTAAATAGAACCATTGCCAGTATCTGCATAGGTCTCTGAAAAGATGTGCATAAACACAGAAAGATAAAGAACTCACAGCAGCATTAAGAACAAACTACATTTTATTGTTCATGGTACAGAGATTTGCAACCATTTGCTTTAAACTACAGACTTCAAATACACAGTGTATGTCTCCTCCATTTAAAAAATACTCTTTTACTCTAATGTTTATTTTGTTTAATTTACCATATGACAAAAATAGATACACACAATGTAATGCTTCTGCCTATGTGTTTATATTGCAGTACCTTCTAAATTAATCAGAATACATTCCAAAGTATGAGCTACTATTTTTAGAAATTTTCTTTTGCCCTGTCTCATTTTAGATCATTGTAAGAATTCTGGAAGGGGTTAAGTGATCATGGTCTCAAAAAGACTGTGGTAAGTAAATGTGGCGGTGTGAGAAAATATTCAAGAATCTTTCCGATTTCTATGGACTTTATTTTTCCACTTATTTTCTTGGCTCTTAAGTAAGAAAGGGTGGTTAAATGACTTCTTGTATTAATGTGCCGTACTAATTAAAAGGTATTTGAGCATTCTGCAGATTAGCGTTGGCCTTCAGGCAAGAAAATCCATCAGGTGAGCACACTTGGTTGTCATTAATAGAACTTTATTTTTTATTATCTAAATTAACTTTTCAGACACAATTAGGACTTTGCTCACCTGATGTGACTGGTGTAAGGGCAGCACTCTGGCTCTGGGGGCAGATCGAGACTCTGCTGAAGCTGAGTGTAGGTCTGACCATCAGGGGGACTATGGTAATTCATGCCACCTGGCCCTAATACCGTCACATATGTGCAAGCTGGTGTGAGGTTTGCTCTGGCTGCTCTGCTGATATCAACAGGCGGGAGCTATACTAGAGTGAGGAGTGTGAAGGGAATTCACACTTGTCCACATCTGATTGCTTTTCAGCTTTTTCATACTGCTCAGGCAGGTTTACCTTATGCATGGGCAGTTTCTGCATCAATTATAAAAATTACTTGTGATCATCTGTGAGACCACTGGTATCTTTATCTCCTTTGTGTACTCTTTTTGCCAAATAAGAACTTATTGAAGAATGACCACTGAAAGAAAAAAGAGAACCTGAAAAAGAACAGAAGATAGCAAGATAATGCTTAAGAAGAAATAATTACTGAATACTCCCTCCTTAATTCCAGGTTCTGCAGAAGACATATGTAGAGTTACACATTTCAAGCAGTGATCTCTGACAGGTGAACAAAAAGAAGAACCCAAATGACTATAAAAATATCCGTAGCATATCAAAAAACTTCACCCATTCACCTAACCTAGTCTCCAAGTAGCTAACAGATTCTCTGTGGCACAAAATGGGATGATATGAGTGGCAATGAGAATTTTATATTTATTGCCTCAGTATGCAAGATTTCTTCAGGTCCTTTAGCTCTTTTTGGTGCTTCTTTTGTGAATGAGACAGATGAAGTGTAAAGTAACTGTATTTCTGATGGTTTTGTCCTGATTCCATTTCCTGATGGTGTTAGTTGAGGGAGAAATGGGTAGGGGGTTACTGTTAACATCACCAGCCACAGCTGCAAGTCTGGCACAGGAACTATAAACCCATGATGACTTGTTTTAGTTGAATTGTTACAGAACCCAGGCAGCTGTAAGACATGCTGTAGTACCCTGCATTTTCTCTTCAGGTACTTGGTTTTTTTCATTAGCTCTCATGAAAGCTCTATCTGAGCACATAGCCTGTGACAAAGCATTTAAGGGGATATAAATGGATATCTTAGATGTATAAAACACTACAGAAGAAAAGTTTTCAAGATCTCGTCATAGTGGTTGATAAAACACTGAAATCTTTGCCGTAGACTATGATTTGAAGCTACTAGAATGCTTGAGCCGTATAATATGCAGGAAACATGAAACCAAAACAATGTTTTGGCTATAAACAAACTTACCTGTATCAGCACTGCAGGAAGAGCCCTTCTCTGAAGCTCTCTGAGTCACCCCATTCTGATGAAAAGCCATAGAGGGACAGGTTCAATTGTGGCTCTTCTTGTTATGGGGTGAATGTGGTCGAGTGACCTCATCTCCAGTCTTCTATACTTCTTTATCTGTGGAAGATTCAGACTGACTTCCTGACTCCCTGCAACATAGGTTTTATCTATAAATACATGGTACAGAGATTGCTTTGTTCACTTGAACTACAGCATGCTTCACAAAAGAGCCCCAGACTTTTGTGATATCTCTTCTATGCAAATAATTAAGATGTTCTTAATCATGGCAATTCATTGTATTAATTAGTTTTAAAGAGTAATTACTGTAGTAAGTGGCTGCTTACTTAAGTATTACTAAAAATGAGAACATTTGTGAGAAAAGGCTAACTGAAAATAATAAAATGGAGGAAGCCAAATGCAATATAGTGAAGGCAAAAAAGTCAGAACAGAAAAGGCTGAGCGCTGCAAACTATGATCTGACTTAGGATACATCTTTGATTCGCAGTGGTCAGTGCTTTGCCTGAGTGATAAGAAAAGTATTGGGACTGTGTAGATTGCTAGGAAATTTCAGCTGGGGTGTGAAAGTAGAGTATGTCACAGGTGTGAGAATGAACACACAGCTTTCCTTTCAAACAGAGTGGCAGACAGCGACTTGCAGCGTGCTGCTCTCATGCAAAGTTGCCATGTTTGCCTTGTAGCACTTCATCACCGTGTGGTAAGTCCCAGTGCAGTGTCATGACATCTTTGCTTGCTGTAACCCAAGCGTGTCAGCACGGGAAGGCATGGCTGTGTTCCACTTAGTATCTGGCTTCTCATATCATTTCTCAATCCTTCCTGGCTGAATAAAAGGGAGAAAAGAGACTTCATTGAGTTTACGTCTCATAGTTGTAGTCTGGCAGAATGGTCCAAGCCATTCACCTGTTTTCCTGAAGAAGTGCTGTGGAATTGCTAAGAATTATGTGCATCTAGAGGGCTCAGGTTATTTCTGCACAGGTGTCCACCGTGTAAACAGGTGGGGAGATTTACAGGGCATGAATCAGAGTA
Source organism: Rhinoptilus africanus (assembly GCA_013400135.1). Lineage (NCBI taxonomy): Eukaryota > Metazoa > Chordata > Aves > Charadriiformes > Glareolidae > Rhinoptilus > Rhinoptilus africanus. The sequence goes on along the minus strand of VXBO01010954.1, from coordinate 203,911 downwards.
CATGAAATCCTAATGGCATTTTTGACATCACTATGTAATGTTCCTAATACCAAAAAAAAGAGAAATATCTCCCCATCCTTCCCTCTGTCAAACATATGCCAATAGATCTAGAAGTTGGTAACATTAGTTGATACTGAATGTTATTTGCCTATTTATTTGTCCTTCATTGTTTCTGTCTGTGGTCTAACAGCTCCCTGCCACCAAAGTCAGGAGTATCTAATTTCCCTGTCTGTGTGCTCAGCAGTTCTCATAACTCTGGAACTTCCTGTGAGCCAATACATTTTACTAGTCTAGCAAAAAGAAAAGCTGGAAGATGGATGGTTTACAGCTCTACTAATGAGTAGAATTATTTCATAGCAGGGACCACTGAACAACAGGGGGAGTGGAATCTTTGGCCTAAATAGCCAGGAACAGGCAAGGGAGTAAGGAGGAATGAAGACTTCCCCTTTTCAGTATCAATAAGCCCTAAAATCAGGTCAGTTCCTTAGAACCCCCATTATGATCTTATATATCCAAAATCATATATGTTTTTCTCTGTTGTCTCAGTTTGTCTCATGAAAGCTGTTTCTTCTCAATGCAGTGTTTGCCTCTCCTTCCATTTTCCACAGTTTTGGTACTACCCCCTTGAACTCTGGAGGCCAAGACAGGCACCACAGTAGAGTCAACATATTTCCTTATAGCAATAATTAATTTTTTTACATTCATAACCAGATGTCTGAAAAATAATAAAATCATCAAGAAGACACATCTTTATTTCCACAAGTTCTCTATCAAGTCCTTACATTGCTCTGTACTTTTCTACCCTTGTCTTGCATGATTTGCTAGTCCTACAGCTCACAGTTTTTATCCCTACATATAGGAATGTGTCGTTTCCTGAAGAAAATAATTGATCAACTTTTTTCCATTATCAAGTACTTGGTTTTACTGTTCCTTGTGTGGAATATTCATTCCACTGCAACGGTGTTCAATAAGTGCAAATATAAAACACAGGTGAGCTTCAATATGAAACATAGTGACAAGCTCCAGAAGAGAGTAAACCCAGCCAAAAATAGGCTGATGCTTTACCACAGTATAAATACTGCAGAATGATGTATTTGCTGCAAGACTGGAGTAAAATCTTTCGAATAATGTGAGTTTTGTGACTTTTTGATATTGAAATGGCAAAGTCTCTAAGTTTTATAGCTTAAACAGAAGTTGTGCATTATAACTGAGAGGACTAAAATCATATCTGTAGTAATTTTGTTGTAAATCGATAGCATAGCTTTACACTCTTCAACACAGTTTTACTTATTCATCGACAAAGCATATCCATGTTGGCATGTGTGTATGTGTGTGTAATATGTGTGATACTATGCTATGGTAATAATATATTACCTACCAGCACAGTTCATTATGATATAGTCTGTATCATCAATTTTAGTTCCTTTGTTGGTGTATTTGGATGTGCACCAGGACACAGCTTAGCTAGAGATAAGGAATTAGCATATGGTTTCTCGGGGAATGCCCTTGAATGTGTTTGAGTAGCTGTCTTGTGTGAGACGTGAGCAGCATTGCTTGCAGAAAAGGTGGAAGTTTGTTTCAAACAGCATGAAATAATCCTGTATTGCTTGCCTTCTTTAAAACCTCAGGAAAGCTCTTCAGACTGCCAGGATCATTGTTCTATGAGTAGCAAGCAGCAGTGATGGGCAGGTTTGTCACCTGGAAAGTCAGTGCTAGGTCACTTTACAAAGCATTTTGGTAGAGCTTCAAACAGGGTCCTCATGGGAAGCCAGGTAAGAATCTGATCTCGCTTTGTGGCCTGAAGATATCACCAAGGAATGAAAAGCAAACCTAAGGCCTTTTTATTGCTTCTGTAGAGACGGTAAGGGCGGGGTGTGATGTGCTGGGGAGACATGCAATGTAAATTATCTAAATTTGGCTTTTTTTCCATAGATGTATTTGTTTTCAGAAGTTTATTTCAAATTAAAATAGGGGCGTGACTGACAATCTAACTGAATATTAAATGCTACCAAAAATCAACCTTGGTGTGACCAACCAAGAGACACGGGCAACATGACTTTTTATTAATATCATATGCCAAGGAACATTGTGTCACTTGCTAAGATGAATGGAACAAAATGTTACTATCTAGCACAAAACTTAGAAATGGAGAAAATTGCAATCAATCAAATACAGCAACATCAGTGAAACTTGGGTGAAAAATCTAGTAGAAACCTAGGAACATAACTGTGTTAACGATCTCCCATTATTGCTCATTCAGCTCATGTGCCAATTCCATTGTGAGATTTAAGTTTTATTCTCATCACACTTTTAATCAAGACTTTATTGTGAAAAGTAGAATTCAATTGAAATGTCCATGAAATGATGCTTGAGGGCTTTTTTTTTTTCCCAGTGTTTTTTCTAGCATTTAAATTTGAGAATATCTGCATGTGCATACGATGTGGCATATTTTAATATGGTAGTCACATTAGGTATGGAAGGAAGTGTAAAAGTTTTCTTTGACCTTGGTAATAGAAGATGACATGATGCAAAGTCACAAGGAACACTGGTCCATGTCAACAAATGCCATTTTACACCAAAGGTAAACCGAGCTGATGAGAATAGATATGGGTGCAACAGAATTAGGGACATAAAACAAAAAGCAAATCATAGAATTTCTTTATATACTCACTTCTCAGTTGATGAGATCTTTTATATTTATATAAGTTATTTGAAATACATTTTGCTATATCTACGAATATATGTGGTATCCTGAACAAGTTTGGCTCCATGAATTTTGTAGTTAGTAATATTGCCAGGAGCTTTTTATTTCCCACTTAAAGAACAGCAACTGTATGTACACATATGCCTTTCTGTGTGTAAATTGAACAGCCTTTTTTTTTTTTTTAACATATTACACAGTCTTGTATGCTGTGTTTTCAGTATTTCTTCCTGTTTAAAAACTGATGTCACACCTGGGAGGAAAAGAAGAACTGATACTAGATAAAACTTGCAAACAAATAATGATATTTTATTTTACTTTTTTTGTTGTTCTTAATACAGTAACTGATTACTGATCGTAGGTTTTACTTTTCTTGATGAAGAAAACATCTCTGCTATTACTTCTTGTGGTCAGTAGCCTTGGACAGAAAACAAAGCAGTTGTCACTGATGAAACTGCAGCCACCATTTTGTCCTGTTTGCCTTGAAAATTAAGAGGACTAAGCATCACATAGCTTCATCTTTGTCCACAAAAAAGCATAAGAACAAGAATCATAAGAGCTGGGAAAACTGAAATTAAACTGATGATAAAAAGCACATTAAGGCTCAGACTCACAGGGCATTTCTAAGTCAAAATTCAATAGATTTTAATAATTCCTAAATGGAATATGAGTCATAATGCTCTAGGAGCAAAAAATCACATTTCTAGTAGATGACATTTTGACCACTGCTGTGGAATAAATCCTGGTCTCCACTACACCAGAAGAATCCGAAGTTACCATCTTGAATTAATTGTTAGGTGGCTTTGTTTTCTTAGGGTGAATAGGGACAGCTTCTGATCTTACACTGGTGGTGTTGCATTGATTACTGATTTTAATTATTCCTTAAAAATAATGCAATGTTACAGAGGGTCATTTATGTACAGATGAAATCCTGTTTCTCCATCAGACAATATGTAATATACTGGGATGGATTTTGCTCTGAGATGTGTAAGTATAAATCTGGATTAGCTCAATTGAAATTTTCAGTTTATGTGTTTTAGCAGTATTTCTGAGGAAATAATGTGGTCTGCATGTTTTCCGATGAAAAATGTAAAAGGAGACTCTAGAAACAGCACCTAATATTTACTCCATCATAATTTCACTTGGTTAAATTAAGTAAAGAAACAGAGGTTTATTTCCTTTAAGTATCTTAATGTCATTGCTGTTAAGCTGGTTTTACAAGCACTGAGATGCAGTAAAAGCGCTTGTTTACTTCTTTCTGTATTGTACAGAATTCTACAGAAGAACTTTCTTTTATTTCCTACAGAATATTTCTCTAATTTGAAAGCTTATTTTTTATTTTTTTAATAATTTTATTTGCCTGTTCATCATTGCTGATTAACTCAGAGAAGTCTTAACTTAATTTCCTGTGTGACATATATCCCCTAGCATCCTCCTCCAAATCAATGTATTTCCATTAATTTCCATCACTGTTTTGTTCCTTCTGTTTTGAAACAGAACAAATTTTGCTTATGGGAAAAGCCTATATTAAAACAACAATACATTTTATTTTATCTGATATTTATTCTTTCCTAGCCACTTCCATCCAAATTCTAGTTTACTTCATTCATAGACCATAGGTTTATTATAACTTTGAGTATAAGCTTCGTATGGAGTGGTTTTATCTGTATAGAAGTTTAGTGTGAGATCCAGTGATTTCCACTACCTCACCAAGTGGAACATCAAGTTTTGAACTGTGTCAGTCTGGCCTGGTGTAAAATAGCTCCATCCATGAAAGTTTAGAGGCAACTTTTGCTCATTGTTTACAACATCATTAGTAAACACAGATTTTACTAGGTGCATTCCGAGATAAACAAACAAATACACATACGTATATACACCTACATATATACATACCTATGCTTTTATTTTATTTATGTATATATTTATTATATATACTTATATAAATATTTTATAGATATTCCTTTGCCTTCAAATAAGAGAATTCCAAGCATAGAATCATTTAACCTTTTGCAGAAGTCCATATGTAGATTAAGTATTGTGAGGTACTAGACTCAGGGATGTGAACACTGTGGCAACAAAAATTTGAGGTATTTTAGCCACGTACCACCAGTCTGCAGGGACTTCTGAATATTGCTATGTTTATTGTCTGTCTCAATTAATCACCCCCCTACTGATCATATATAGTTTATTTTTCTCACTTTAAAGACCATTAAGTCTGAAACAAATCTCGTTTGCATTTTGTAATATGACATACTGGTTTTTATTGAAAGATAAATTTGAAGAAAAGTATAGCAATAAAATTTATCCTTGAAATAATATTTAATATTGTGGTATATGTCATAAATAACACTATAAATCTGTAATAAATAACACTATTATCAAAGGTTAAGTATTTGAACAAAGAGGGAAAGTGGAGGAAAACAGTAAATATTAAAGGAAAATATACTGATATTTGGCTATTTTTACAAAGGGCCAGATGACCATGAATTCTGAAATTTCTCTTCTAATTTTGAAAGCAAATAGATGAGAGGGTTTTAAAATCTCTTTTAACGAGCATTTGTTGTTTAAACTGAGTCATAAGAGCTTATATTTAATTTTTTTTTAAATCAGAGGCAAGGAACTCGAAAACATTTTAAAAAATTATGGAGAACGTGTCTGCTTATGGCTGGTACTATTTTATGTTGAAGATGAGCAACACAATTGTTATTCAAGATATGACATTCTGTCTAGTGAGATAATGAGAATCAGTGGAATATAGACTAAACTTTATCATCTCCATTTTTTTTTCCGTACATGAAATGGTTTTTTGGGAAAAAAAGAAAAAAGATAGGAGATTCACATGTAAAGTAAGGCAGTCACACTCAGTAAAAGCAATGCAAGATATCAGCATTCTGTACGTGCTGTGGGAAGGACAAAAAAGAAAAGTTCTTCCTGTGGAAAGATCCATGTGAAAATCTTTTTGGTGATAGAGGAGGAGGAGGAAAAATTAACATCAATATTAAAGTGCAATTGGGTTGGATCAGAAGTCTTGATGATGCATCTGGGAACAGAATAATGTAAATCACTGCAGGTATAATTATGGAGGTAATTGCAATGCAGTATAAGTAGTACCAAAAAATGAAATTAAAAAATTGCAAAGCAAATAAAATCATGAGCAGCCAAAAGACAAAAAGTTTGTGATAAATGGTTCATTTAGACCTGCAGTGCTGTGTGGGCAAAATTGGATTGCAATCATAGCCATTTCAAAAATGAAAACATTAAGAGAAAAGGAAATTGGACAGAAATGGCATGGAAATTACAGCCTTTGATCCGTTTTTGAAGAACCTTTTATGAGACATCATCGTGAGTGGGCAGCAAATTCTTTCCAATCTCCTCTCAAAGCACTTGTGAAAGCTTGGAGACCGTGAAACTGAAATAAACCTTTTAGCTTGGATTGTGGGAGTGTATCTCTGCTGACCTTTTTTAGCTTTTATAAGCAGCACAAAATTGCACTGAATGTTTAGTGCAATAATATAGAATGTATATAATATATGCAGTTATATAGAACATAGCTTAGCACAAGGATGTAGAAAGGAAACAAGTTTTCTGTAGTAGCACTAGCCTTTCATTTATTTTCTGCAAAAATCAGGGAATATAGGTGGGGATAGACTGCATGTTGTCTTTAGAGATGTGTTAGATAGAAGTGCAGATGGGTTTTACAGCTTATTATTTTGAGGGCTCACTTAGCCTGGGCTGAGTAAGTCTCTGTCTAAACTTGCCACAAGTTACATTCCTGAGGAAGGCTGTGTCTTTTTCTTCTTAATAACGCATCGTTTTGCACCTTCCGAGTTATCCTACTGTCTCGAAGAGGATATTCAGTGTATATACAGAGAAAAGAGGTAAATTGTTAACATGAATATAATACACTGTAATTGCCAAAGCATAGCCCAGCTCTGCATTAGCTAAAATTAGATTAAGTTCTGAGGCTATAAAACAAAGATGATCATAGACTTGTTCAATCAGTATTAAAATATCTGTAATTCTGTTGTAAAACATTAATGTATGGATGTTTTTGGCAGTGCTCCTTATTAAATACCAGTAATTCAAATCAAAATACATTGGGTTAGCTGTCCTGTTCTGTAAAGTCTGAGTAATTAGCTTTCAGGTAATTGGTCAGATTAGTAACTGCCTATAAAATGATTATTGTCGATGAGAAGAAATATGTTACATCATGATTTGAAGGATCATGAATGCTGTCATATAAAAGAATAAGCACACTATTTTACATTTCAGTAAACAACAGCTGGATTCTTCCAAGAATGCTGCTTAAATCAGATTCAAGCTGCCTGAAGCAAAATCCCTGTTTATTTTTGTATTTTATTTGACCTGACTGAGTTCTGTTTTCATTAACATTTTCTATCTGACCTTTTGAATTAGAGAACCTTTTTATTCTGCAGAAAAAGTCAAGTGTTCTTTGAATTTGTGAAATTTAGGATCGCCTTTTTTTTAGCTTTCCGTAGCATTGTTAAGGTGGAAAATGCTCTCCATTATACATAAAAAATAAAATTATATGGAAAATTAATATAAAAATAGTAAAAATGTTTACTCATTTGTAGACTACTAGATTTTTTTTTTGGATTATTGGATTATTAAATGGGAGGTGGAGACAGGGCTGTATTTTGCCATTGTGCTCCTGGTATTATCATTATTAATCATTTATATAGTTTACATATAGCTGCTGTTCACATCTTAGTAAAATAAAGATGTCATCCATGCCCTGAAGTGTTTGCAATCTAAAATTTGACAAAAGAGCAACAAAAGAGATAACAGATGATAGCGGTTGGCTCTAGGAGTGGGGGGGTTGGAAGAATATCTTATTGTTTACCTGCTGCCCTCTTATCACTTTTAGTTTGAAATGCTTGCTTTTAACAGATTACAGACTTGCTTAGGGTACATTCTGTCCCGTCATCCAGAACATTAATGAAGATGTCAAACAGGACTGGACCCAGTACTGACCCCTGAGGTACAACCGCTAGTTACGGGCCCACAACTAGACTTCATACCACTGATCACAACCTTCGGTGCCTGGCTGTTGAGCCAATTTTCAGTCCACCTCACTGCCTGCTCATCTAGTTCATGCTTCATCAGCTTCTCTTGAGGATCTTCAGGAGGCAGTGTTGAAAGCCGTATTGAAGTCAAAGTTGTCAATAGCTACTGCTCTCCCTTCATCCGCAAAGCCAGGCATTTCATCATAGAAGGTTGTCAGGTTGGTTAAGCATGACTTCCCCATGCTGACTACTCCAAATCACCTTCTTGTCCTTCATCTGCCTGAAAACGGTTTTCAGGATTACCTGCTCCATCACCTTCCTAGGCATGGAGGTGAGGCTGACCAGCCTGCAGTTCCCTGGGTTTTCCTTCCTGCCCTTCTTGAAGTGGCATTTGCTTTCCTCCAGTCTTTGGACACTTCTCCCAGTTGCCAAAGTCGTTCAAAGATTATCAAGAGTAGCTTTGAAATGGCAGCAGGCAGCTCCCTCAGCACTTGCGAGTGCATCCTATCAGGGACCGTGGTCTTATGTATGTCCATTTTGCTTAAGTATTCCCTGACATCATGCTCAAGATATATGTTCAAGGGTACATCTTCCTTCCTCCACACTTTCCCTTTGGTCTCCAGGGCGTAAGATTCCTGAAAGTCGGTCTTGCTAGTAGAGACTGAGGTGAAGAAGGTATTCAGTACCTCAGTCTTTTCCATGTCCTTTGTCACCAGGTCCCCTGCAACATTCCGCAGTGGGTTCACATCTTCCCTAGTCTTCCTTTTGTCACCTATGTACTTATGGAAGCTCTTTTTGTTGTCCTTAACATCTCTTGCCAGGTTCAATTCTGGGTAGGCTTTAGATTTCCTAACTGCATCTCTGCCATGCTCAGCCGGTATCCCCATATTGCTCCCAGGTTGCTTCTCCCTGTTTAACCTTCTGCATGCTTCCTTTTTTCAGTTTCAGTTTTGCAGGAGCTCCTTGTTCATCCATGCAAGCCTCCTGGCATTTTTATCTGGCTTCCAACTAGCTGGGATGAAGCACTTCAGCTCTTGAAGGTAACAGTCCCAGCTCTAGGTCTCACAGCCTCTCCTCGTATGACGATGCTCCAGTCTCTTAATGATCTTTGTGGCCCTTCTCTGGTGTTCATCCCAGTAAGTCCATGTCTCGAACTGGGGAACACAGAACTGGACACAGTACTTCAGATGTGGTTTCACCAGTGACTTTTTTTACAGATAGTCATAGCAAGGGTTTTAAGTAATGGATATGGCAATAAGAGATTGTGATTAATATGTGACTAGCACTTTTTTAAGGGTAAGAGGAGTAAAGTTTGCAAGAAAGAAAAGGGAATGAAAAAAAGCAGTATGAAGAGTTAACTGAGGAAAGTCAGTGGAGTAGAAAGCACAACTAATTGGAAGCAGCAAAATAGAGCAGAAGGATGAGATACATATATTGGGAAGGTGAGTGGGAGGGTGAGGATAAGAGGAAGTAGCAAGAGCTTGATAAAAAGTTAATTGAAGGCAATCGGAATCTTTTATGTTTATTTCAGCAAATTCTGGTTAGGGAGCAGGTTGCAGAAGGGACAGGTTGTTAGAAATAAGATACACTCTGTCTAGACTTCAAAATTCCTAAAGTTCAGCCATAACAAGTGCCTCTGGGGCTTTGAACCTGCTTTCTTGGGTTGGTGGCTGATGATTGCTTTGGTACCTCAGTGGGATGTGCTTGGAAGAGGAACTGAGTCTAATGACAGCTGTTTCAGAAGGACATAATTTGCAAAGGTGTTTCCTTTAGCGGAAAAAAACCTCTGCCTGGCTGTGGCTGAAGTAGATTACACAGATGTTCCAAAAAGTGAGTATATTATTGTATCTCTTCTGAACATAGAGAAGCTGTGCAAAATGAAAACAGGGCCAAAGGGATATTTTAAATTGCCAAGTCCTCACAGGGAAGATAAAAGCCAAACTTCGATTCGCTGCTAAAGTTATACATGGTTTTTTACCGAGTCACTGAACTGTTGAGAAACTGAAATGGTCCTAATAAGGGTAGCATGAGATTTGAGCAGGTTTATTGTGTAAGAACAGCATCACATATTTTGTATATCTATGAGGCCTAAACTCTGGTAGGACCACCCTTTAGCCTTACTTTCTGGGGGATTATTTGTTTGTTTTGTTTGTTAAGTATTTCCATATATTTTTGTTGTTGTTGTTTTATAACTAACTTGAGATTTAGTGCTAATGTGCAAAACACAAGCCAGTTATTTTGTTCTGTTGCTATAAGCTTCTTCAATCCTAAATCTCCAAAGTGTTTCCCTATTGAAATGCCTTTGTTAAGGAGTATGACTGGTATGGTCGTTTCCAGGAAGGAAATTACTAACTTGATAAAATGCCCAGTGCTAGCATGTCTGTGGTCTTTGTGGAGTGCTGTGATAAATACCTATTTTGTTTATTATAATTTATAGAATCCACCAACCTCTTTGGTTTCCAAATCATGAAAAGTGTATTCGACATAAAAAACAAGAAAGTTTCTCAAAGTTCTCACTTTCCAAATGCCACACACTCTAGTATATGTAAGAGTCTAAACAGTTGACAAGTCAGGTCCTCTGTAAACTGGAGAGGAGAGAAGGGAATGAATTCCAAAGGCTAGGAACAAATAAAATACTTGCTAGTCCCTTGGCTTCCTTTCCTTCAAATCAAGAGAGTTGTTACACCATTTCTACTGAACCATAATTACAGTCCTGTAAGAGAGACATCCACTGTATCTCCAGTGTAAAATACTTTCTTCTCAAACACAAGTATATTAGCTGTAATAAGTATTAACATATTTATCTTCTGAAAGCAAGTAATAGGTAAGTGGAAAAGGATTCATAGATGACAGACTGATAACTAAGGCAATACTGTTCAACCAAGGATTTCTTATGCTTCCATAGGATTATGTGGCGATAGGGAATGAGGTATATTTCTTAGCCATTTCTCAATTTCTCATATCTGGGTCTATATGAAAGTATTATAGCTTTTGAATACAGAATGGGGAATTGCTTTTGTAGTGGCCAAAAACTCATTGTGTTTTATTTGTTTTGTTTTGGGGAGGTGATGGAAGACTGAGTTCAAATCCTTTTTTCCCATTCTTGCTGAAGTATTGTTTTATGTTAAGAGCTCTTACCTTCTTTTCAAACCTCAAAAAGAAAATATGAAAAATAGCTTTTATTAACGTTCTGTGATATTTGTAAGGATGGTGAAGGAATAGCTTCTAAAAAGATATTTCTCAAGTTTTAACGTACTGACTTTTTCATTACCTCAGCAGGTGGTCATTTTCATATAAATGAAACTTGTAAATAGCAACCCACCTTTTCACATGGATTCAATTACGGTGAATGCTTCCAAAAGCTAAATGCGTGGAAATAAACCTTCCTTTTCATTCTCTCTCTCACTAAATAAAATGAATCTTTAAATCTTTTCTTTTAAAAAATATATATATACTAGTCATAGTCTAAATGCAATAATGTATAAAATAATAACAAACTTTTATATTTTTTTCTGGTCTTTTTTTCTTCTTTCCATTTTTCTTCCTCTTAGTTGATACTAAAGCTATACAGAGAATAATTTAAGCCAACGTGAAATTTACTTTTTCAGTTTATGTATTTGTAAAATAACTTTCAGCTTTCTCACAGGCTCATATTGACCTGTGCTGTGCTTTTCTCCTTTCCTCACCAAATATTCTCATAAAAATCACCCTCTTCTTTTGGGGCAATCATTATTTCCCAGGCTGCTTTCTTCTGACAGCGCAATGCATGGCACCTTATAAACTTGCCAAGAGCTGTATTCATCTTACCTAATTTTAGATCTAGAAAAGTTAGATGTGATATAAATACATTTAAAAAATAGATAAAATTGTGTAAACTTTCCTCTGTAGGTGGAAAGTTCCCATCTATTTTTACTTCCTAGTCTGCTATTATCTCAGACTTAGTATCTAAAGTCACGTGGGACAAATCCTACTCTGAAAGTCCTCAGTGTCCAGTTAAAATACCAATCTATCTAAGAATTATTGAAGTTACATGAAAAAGAGGCAACACACAGTACTGATTACTAATGATGTCACTATCATGTGTTGGAAATGTATTGCAAAAGTTTGTAGTATTTTAAGGGGTCCGTAAAAGTTTAAAGAAACTATTTCCAAGTAAAATGAAAAGTGCCTTGGAAAAGCATTGTAAGGTGCCTGAGCAACATTTAAAATAACAATTCTTAAGCACAGCTTAGGGGATGAGAAGTACACCTTATCTTAGAAGTACAGCTTTTAACCTGCACGCCACTAACACCAACAATGAAAATAAATACTGCTTCTGGTAGGATTCCCTAGCTGAAGGGCATTTAAAGAAATTATTCCCCCACATGAATTTCCAAAGACATTATTTGTCTTGGCAAGTGGAAGCAGTGTCCTGGTGCAGTCCTATAGCTGCTCCCTTCAACTCATTAGGTTCTGCTGTAGAAAACAGATAAAATAACATGAAGAGTTTGCACAAAATTGGTCAATTTAACTGGAGGTCCTTACAACTCTTTAAATTTAGTCTTTGTGTCCAGCAACCTGCTGGCAGACAAAGGCGGCAATTTAAATTCTTGGCATTTCAGATCCTTTTAATCACGACTGATGCAGACTTTCTCTATAAAGGTCTATTCTGTTGTATTTATTGTGTTGAAGAAGGATTCTGAGGAAGTATGTGTCTGTTGTACTTTGGCAGAGGTGGTTCCCAAAATGCCCAATATACGTAGTAATTAGATTTCAGTTTCCCTGTCAAAAGCATTGTGATTCAAGTTACTATGCTTAAAACTGATGAATTCTATCATAAGCACGCTTGCAAGGGTATGAATGTTGACATGCATAAAAAAAGAGTTCATGATGGCTTAGTGATTATTTTGACATACAGTTTGTATCTTTTTTGAATTACTGTTACTAAGCTCAACTGCTGATGGGAAATATGTATGCATTAATTAGTACATGGACCGATAAGCATATTAAATAGGGCACATTATTTTTTGCATATAAATTATAGTATTATGGAAGAAAGGTTGTTGAGCTGGACATAAAAGTGCTAATAGTGATTTGTAAAACAATTTTTATAGTGAAAAGATATTGAAGTAAGTTGAAGATAAAAGGGAGTCTCAGAGGAAGGCATTTAGCTTGAAGGATCTTTTCTCTTTTCTCACCCTATACCATCCTCATCCTATAGCACTCCCCTTTTTTGCAGCTACTCTATTTGTACTATTATAAGCACAAGAGATTACATCTGAGTCCTCCACATTGGTTCTAAATAAAGATTCTGCAGTTTCATCCCAGATTTTTTTTGAGATGCAGGTTGCTCGTCTTCAGAGACATGAATGAGCTTGTTTCAGTGCCTGTGATAGGGAGGGTCGATATTATTCTATTTTGCAGTTTCTCACTACAAACAGAACATGTAAATCTGTTGTGCTTTCCACTTAAATAACCCATAAAATGGTACTTGAACTGCAGAGATAACTGTAAGTTTCTTATTCTTCTCACATGAAGATTTACTGGAAACGAAGCCATAGGCAGTTTTTAATATTACATTAACACCATTTCACATAATTCTTAACTAACATCTCTCAAACCTTTCTGTAGAAGTGTAAAACAACATTGTCTTGTCACTAAAGAACAGTATCAATGATTTATATGAAGTGTTTCATGAGTGGACATGGTTATATTAAAAATGACAGCCAAAGATGTCTATTTGTATTATTTATATGTATATACAATTTTCAGTTGAAACCACATCTAGAGCATTTTACAAGTAACATGTTACTGTTTACTTTATGGAAATTATGTCTGTGTAAGAATTGCTAATTCGTGCTCTCTATACTCATCATGTGCTACTTAAATAAAGCTGACTTTTCTGAGTTCTGAAAGCTAAACACACAGAAGCTACCCAAATGAGAAACAGTGAGAACCCAAAGCATCCAATCTCAGAGATTAGTGTGTGCAGCAACTCTATTACATTGTTTACTGAAGTCTTTAGCAGTCAATTTGAAAATAACCATTTTTAGGATACCAGTTTATCCTTGTGTTTCATAACCATGTCTCCTTAGTAAGCATCATGAAATGACTGGTGAACCAGTTCAGCTGAGATATGAAACCTATAGTTTAGAAATTCCACATGTGAGGATCACCTCCATATTTCTGCCTGACAGAATGATTATATTAAAAAGAAATACTAATTTCCCAGAAAAGCAAGATTAAAGATTAGCTATTTTGTATTTTCTGATTCTTTGTTATTTTAAAATCCATCTTAATAAGCAAATTAAATAATTGGAAAACATACTTGTTTTAAAATAATCTGAATAACGAGCGTTGATAATTGCCATAATTTTTCAGAAATTATAACATTTGGGTATTTTTTGTTTTCTTTTTGATTTATTGTGCCTATTTTCATTTCCTATTGCCTGTGGTTTTTCAAAAACTGTAAATAATTTAGAGATGTCCTAGATTTAGAAAATGACGTTTAAAAAATCTATGATTTAAAGTGTGCCTGGAAAAGGCACTTTATATTATACACAAAAATTGTTTCTTGATTTCATGTTAAAAGATGATTCGAGCAACGGTAGACCATTAGTCTGGCCTTAATAATATACAAGGATTTAGAAGATATTTTAACGAAACAGTAATTAGGGGCATGGAGGTAATGGAAACTCACATGGAATTACCAAATATAGAGCGTGCCAGAGTAAACTGACCATGTTTTTTGATGAAATAGCTCTTTTTTCTTGAGAAAGGAAACTCAGTAGGTTTTGTCTATATCAACTTACTAGCATTTGATGTGGAAGTGCATTTAAAAAGAGGTCTTAGTTTTGTTGTAAACGTGTATAAAAGCTGTATAGCGATAAACAAATTGTCAGAAGGGGTAAACATGATGATGGGCTGTTTTTAAAGTTACTGGATAGGAAGGAGGTTACTAATGTGATTTCTTAAGGGAATGTTCATAAAATCATAGAATTGCCTAGGTTGGAAGGGACGTTTCGGATCATCTAGTCCAACCATCAACCTAACTCTGACAAAAACCATCACTAAACCCTATCTCTAAGCACTGTGTCTACCCGTCTTTTAAATACCTCCAGGGATGGTGCCTCAACCACTTCCCTGGGCAGCCTGTTCCAATGCTTAATAGCACTTTCAGTGTAAAACATTTTCCTAATTACCAGTCTAAAATTCCCCTGGTGCAACTTAAGGCACTTTCCTTTTGTCCTATCACTTGTTATTTGTGAGAAGAGACTGACCCCCACCTCACTACAACCTCCTTTCAGGTAGCTGTAGAGAGCGATAAGGTCTCCCCTCAGCCTCCTTTTCTCCAGGCTAAACAACAACAGCTGCCTCAGCTGCTCCTCATAAGACTTGTTCTCCAGACCCTTGGCCAGCTTTGTTGCCCTTCTTTTGACATGTTCCAGCACCTCAATGTCTTTTTTGTGGTGAGTGGCCCAAAACTGGACACAGTACTTGAGGTGAGGCCTCACCAGTGCCGAATCAACATTATTAATCATCCCATGTTACATGTCACATGATCTTGAATCAACATTATTCATTTAACAACTGGCCCTAGAAAGTCAGAAAACTTAAGAAATTTACTTCTGATATATATTGGAGAGTTGTGCCAGCTTGTAGAAGGAATGATATCTCTAGGGAAAAGGATTGAGACTGGGGAGAAGATCATTAGAAATAGATAATGTGTATAAGTACAAAATGAAAGGTAACCAGTGATAAATAATTTCTGTCCTATCTGGGTTCTCATCCCTCGAAAACAATAAAGAAGGAAAAAAAAATCAGTTCATGGGTGGCTAGAGACAACACAATGGAAAACTGAAAGATTTCTAGGAGTATTGGGCAAGATATTCAATAAAAATGGAGATGTGTTAATTTAGAAAGACACAGGTGAAATTCCACTTGAAATGCTATATACAGTTCTTGCCATCACTCTTTCAGGGAGATAAATCCATATTAGAGTAGACAAAGAGAAGAGTTATTAAAATGATCGGGGGAGGAGGGAAATTCATTGCATAAGCAAAATCAGTTAATGATCAGATGTCCATCACAGTTGTCTTAATAGCTAAGGGTTGGAGAGGGACCCTGGAGGTCAGCACAGGCTGGAAAATTAATTCCAATAGATCTCAAATGGAAAACATAACTTTCATGTAGTGTTTGAATCCCTGTGCTCTGTTTTCTCTGTTCCTTAGTATTCTATGTAAGAAACTATATGATGCCATATTTATAATGCCATATTTATGTTGTATTGCCTAACAGTACTATTTCAGTATTTTTGTAAGGGGCTGGTCAGTACAGTACTTAGCTAAGTGATAAAGAGAAAGGCTGCATTATGACTTGTTGGAAAAATACCCTCTCTACTAAATAATTACATTTCAGAATAATATTAGGCTACTCTTGGGGCCAGATTTTGGAGTAAGATATAGTCCAGTAATTTATTTATTTAGATACTTACATTGAGCTGGACCTCCTACATATTATTTGTTGTTCAAGATTGCTCCAGGACTACAGACTCTGTATGAATCACATTATGAAGCTCTGAAAATGCCAAATATGAGTCAATATTTGTGGTGTTTATCTGTACAACTCAAGCCAAGTCTTCTTCCAGAATGGCAAACACCTCTGAAAAAAAGATTGAAATTCAGCTGGCATAAAAGGTTATATCAGACTGAACCAGTTAGGCCTGGCCTTGCTGGGGAGATACAGCTGGAGGAAGTACAAGCAAACACAGAAAAATAAATCATTTCACACAGATAATTGACCTTATTGCCCTACTTCTCTACAGGAACGAGTCGGCGCTTTCTGAAATGCTCGCCTTCATCTGGTAATTTGAGTTTATTTCACAACTCTTAGAAAGTGGTATTAGCTAGGGAGCTTCCTCAGTGTTAAGTGTGTAGAGCTAGGTCTGCAAAGTCATATATAATAGCCTAGTAATGTTAATGTGCACATCATGTGAAATATTCCGGGTATTCAGACGTGGCACTAAATTTTCAGCAGATGTTTAAGTCATTGAAAATTGCAAATTTGGAAATGACTGCCAATTAAAAAAACCCTTTCATCTATTATAATGACTGTCAGTTCATGTTTGAAGAGTTGCTGGGGGGCTTTTTTCTGTTTTGAAAAGACTCAGGATACTTGTTTTATCTAATCATCTCTTCCCTTGTCCTAATGTACGTGGAGGTTTTATTGTCATTGCATTGTTCAGGGAATGAAGTATATATGGATGATTATCTATCTTTATCTAGACATGCACTGGTATCTGGGATGGCTTGATATGTTCCTGCTTGCTGTAAAATTTCATTCCCTCCAATTTTCCTTCTAAAATATCAAATACAAATTTCAACCTGGAAAATATTTCTAGAATGATCACTGCTGTGAGTCTTTCTAAATTCTTCATTTCCCTTCAGAACTGGATCTCTTCATTTGTTCTTTCTGTGTTGTGAGTTCTCAGGCAAAGTTACTTTATTGAGCTTTCAGTGTCATTGAATTTAAGAACAGCAGCTCAGGCCTTCTGCCAAGTCAGTGTTTTGGGACTGAAATTGTCATTGTTTTTCTTTGTTGAAAAAAATATGATGCTCAAACTTGAATTCAGTCTTTTTTGTAGAATAAATAATTATCCTGACATAATTTGATATTTGTACATGTGGCATAAATTCTGTGAGAACAGAGCAAGATGGGTTATACTCCTAAAGTATCCTAGCTCTGTTTTCTCATTTTATTTCAGCAATAATTTCTCCTCGTCTTTAACTGAGAATTCAGTGTGGGGGACAAGGTTTGTATGTTGTGAACTCTCTAGTCTGATGCCATATTTAGACTGGCAAGAAGCTTCATGCATCCAGTGTTGGCTGTTTTAATGGCTGGAAGCAAAATCTTTTACCCTTGATGAAATGGTATCGTGTGTTTCTGTATATATAAGGACTAATTCTTCTCCATTTCTTGTTACTGTCTGGAGGATTGACTATGGAAAAAGCAGCATCACCCCCTTGAGTTCTAGCTAGCTGGCTGTATATTAATGTCTCATTTAAACATTAAATCCATGTTTACCTCCAAGTTATGAAGATGTTGTGCTACACTGCTAGTCATTATAGAAAACTGAAACATGAGAGAAGCTGAATTGTGAAGCAGAGGAAATGTGCTTGGTAGGAAAGTGCATCAGGCAGCATTTTAAGATTTGTCTGTTTCACTGTGCTGCTGATTTTGCTTATTTGTTTTTATGGTCTGCCTTTATTTTTCAGTATAACATTTTTGCTTTATATTGGCACTTAGAGAGCTGTGGATGGCAGCGTATTTGCAATATTTTGATGTAAAGATGCTGGCATGGGAAATTTGGGAACAAGCTTTTCCATAACACTGTGTACAAGCCTGATAAAGTCCTTTAATTTTTCTGTGCTTCAGTTACCCACAGACAAAACCGAGATAATATTTCCCTACTGCCAGCCGTACTCCCCCTACAGCAAGAGAATACTCTGAATAGTTAGGAAAGGGAACTCAAAACATTTAAATTTAAAGGATCGGAACAGGGTACTCCCGCTAATTCAGAATGTTAAGAGAACATTTGTTACTTGTTTATAACTGATTTGTTGCAGTTACATTCCATGACAGTTTGCAAAACTCTAGCTTGGTCTGGCTTGGCATTTGGGTGGATACATCACAGTATGAAATAATGAGGACAAAATTAGATTGTGCATACCTGGCTTAAAGGTACTGATGCAGTCGCTTGTTGATTTGCCTGAGCATACAATCGTTCAACTAGATAAGGATTCATCTGTGGTATATATCAATAGAGTTGGCAAGTAAGATAAAAGAAAACAGGTCCGCTTTTGACAGAAAGTTTTGGCTGTAAAATGAAAAACATACAATAAGCATATTCAATGTGGATTAAAAATATATGTTACTCTCAAAAAATCATTACGTTTTTTGTTGAAAGTTTGCTGTAGTTCTGATATACAGCCAAAGTAAACACCTGAAATTTCAAGAGGAAGCACTAACTGCAAGTGAGAAATACCTATTGTGAGTTGTTGCCTTGAAAATCCAAGCGAGAAAAATCAAGGAAGTCATGTAAGAAAATCAAATATCAAATAGAAAAGTCAAGAAATGTGCTTAAAAATATTGTTTTCAGTGTGTCCTATAACACAGTGAAAGCCAGTTCATCATCTACCCATTTTCCCATCCCCATGCCCTCCGAAAAACCAATCCCTTCCCACAAAATGCAGTCATCTCTGTGACTAGCACGTACAGATTGAAAACCATCATCAGGAATGCATGCACTGGTTTGAGAGGGCCGAGGGAAAAATAGAGATCTCCAGACTGCAAAGTAGCCACAACCCGGGATGGGTGGCTAGGGCATACGCAGGGGTGTGGGAAACCCAGTGACGCGTCATTCGGCATCTCGCACATCCCCTGTGCATGTTCTAATCACTGGCTGTGGGAGTGGGGGGTGGAAGAATTTCAAACTTTGCCAAAAAGGGTTTTGAAGTTTGTCAAATTCATCCCAGTATGGAAGGGGAAAAAAAAATCTGCTCAAATTATTTTTACATGAGGAGAGAATTGCTTCCTGCTCAGCACTAGGCAGTTTCAGATTGTGGGTCTCAAACACGTACAAACACACTTTCATGGTGTTTAACTGCAGGGTTTGGGTTGGAACCACTTCAGAGGAATATTTGAACATTCCCATTGGATATTTGAATAATACAGGATTTAGATTTTGTCTATGGTATATATGTGTATATTTTTACAGCCTAAGTTTTTTCATAAAGATAACTGAAAAACATCCTTTTTAAGAACTGCTAGATGTAAAAAATCTGCAAAATATAAATCATGCCGATGATTTTACATCTAGCTCTGACATCTAGCATGTCCCTCTCTTCATTAATAGAAGCAGCTGGGAGGAGTCAAGTAGAGAAGAAGGGTCAGGAGAGGGTTGGAGCTGTGTCAGCTGTCTTTCGCCTCGTGGCTTTGAACAGTTTTGCTGTCCTCGCTGCCTCAGTGCCAACCCCCCGTAAGCCTGAGCAATACCTACAGCAGAAGGATTTGCTGTCTGAACACAAACGCCTGTGCGAGCCTGCCCGCTTCTTACACTGTTGTCTGAAGATGGATGTCTGCTGTTGGATCTGTTCCTTATTGTCTAATTATATTGTCCGGTGAAACAACTAAAATATGGCAAGAGTAATTAACAAAAGAAAACAAAATATTCTTTTTTTTTTTTTTTTCTCAGCCTGCTGGGAGCATACACACAGCCACAGGCTGTAGCTGACCCACTTCTTGATAAATCGCACAGCAAAAATGACACTGAGGCAGCTAATGCCATCTACTGACTAAAATAACACTACCACCAGCATAGTCAGCCTCAAAAGAAGCTTGCAGGGCTGGTGGCATTAAAAATAATCAGAACATTATGTACACCTCTTTGATTAAATATAAGATGAGCTTGAGAAGTTAAACCAGACAGTTCAGAAATCAGGATTCATTTGTCTTAAGCTTGTTCTGCAGCAAGAAAGCTAAAATAATCTGTTGTTAGAAAAGCCTTTCAATAACCTGATTTTCAAAATCAATGAGTACCCTCTCTCCCATTGTCTTCAGTGAGATTTTTGTCTTCTCAGAACCTCTGAAAATCCGTGCTGATACTGGCTCGCTAAAGATACTTGATATGCTGGAACTCATTTAAAAAAGAAAAAAAAATACGCCTTTTCTCATGCCCATTTGTTGTTGCAATGAGTTATACCCAAGTGTGTTATAAAGAGCTGATTGTTTTCACTTCAGAGGTGAGACTGGGCTTTTTAGTTTTGATACCTCAATAGGAAGACATACTCAGTGTTAGGTATGTCTCTGCTTTATGATATCTGCAAATAACCTCTTAATTTAAAATATCTTTTCCTGTGTTTATATTAACAAATATATTGCTTCTGCGCAATATGGAGAGAAATGTCTGTTTGAGGTAACAGCCACATTTCCTGCTAAAAATCATTCCGTGAGCAACGTGGATTACATAGAAGATATCAGCATCTTCCAGGTTAATAACAGAGAACATTCTCTCTAATAATGAATAATCACCTCTACACGGTAAAGCAAATCAGTGTCCTCAGCTCTTTTCTTAGACAATTAAATTATAAATCAAAGTCTCATTAAAGCAGACGAGGTACTTCAGTATGTTTTTAAGTGGGGTGGTGTCACTTTAACTGGTGCCACTTTTCTGCATTCTGAAATATTAACACTTCTGAGGCAAAATCCTACTGGTTGCGTGGAGTTTGGTATCTTCATAGGAAGAGATGCTGCCTCTAGTCAAAGTGTATCTGCACTAGCTGCCTTTCATCCAACAAAATCCTGACTGCATTAAAGCACTGGATCACTCTTTGTTTAGCTTTCTCTGGCCTTTTTTTTTACACCAAATATCCAAAGCTGACTTCTGGGGCAACAACTTTGCAGTGACTTTGTACATTCCCTCCTGTTACACAATGGACCTGCATTCTTTATTCGTGGCCTCTGGACCGCTGCTTCACTCTGTAGCTTTAATACAGAGGTGGTTTAAAATTTTATGGAACTCTATACAATTTATCCACTTTTCCGCTTCTTCAGGTGAAAAGGACCTTTGGTCATTTTGAGGAAACAGGATCTTTAGCTAAGAAGGAACATGAAGGAGATGTCATAATATAATAGGATATGGACTAGTATACAGGATCTGTACTCATTGCTAAGAAGTTTTTTGCCCCTCTGCTAATTACTTTTAAAATTTAAAATACAGCAGTACGCATGTTAAATAGCCGAATAATAGCAACCATTTCCACTTCTCTTTTAATAGTTTTCAATCTGCCTCCATATAAGGGAGATGTGTTTGTTTTCAAAATGTCATGGATTGTACTTTTTCAGAGGTGTTTACAAAATAGCAACTCAGATAGTATTGCATTGGGTTTTGCTTTGCATGAGCAGTCAACTTCTGTTGATCTTGGATTAAGATCTCCAGGGCCTCTGAATAAGTAAGGTTTACCTAAGGCCAGCTGGGACAATTACAATGCTATTGCAATTTGCCTAGAATAGACTATTAAAGTGATAAATTATCTTTTTTTCTGTATAATTTGTAAATTGTTTAAATGGTCATGTAATTTATTATTATGTGATATCTATGGTGGTTCTGAAAATCTGTATTTATAGTCTTTAAGGGGGGATTTCTTGTTTTCAGTTATATTCCATGGACTCAAAGAGCAATTTCTGTAGAATTTATTGCTCATTTCATTCCTTTTATGTTTGATTGGACCTTTTCTTTTTCAGACTGAGGATGCATTTATTTTGAAGCTTGACAAAGAAACATATCTTCCTGTATATATAAATCATAATTATATATACATTTACAGTGATACTGTACTATACAGGAGTTTCCTACGCAGAAAGCATTTTTTGCTGCTTTTGTATGAGTTTTAAATGTTGTCTTGTGTTTGTTATGGTTAACATGAAGTTTTAGGTTTCTGGCACTGATGAGATTTCTTCCACATTAGTTTAGTAGTTAAAAACAATAGAATTGGGATAGGGGGAAGATTTTTTGTTGAACTGGTTATATTGTTGTTTTCTTTGTTTTATAAAGTCATTTAGTTCTCTAGTCAAGTTGTTTATCTTCAGAACATTTTCTGGTACTCATGGAGGACATAGGAGAAAATATTGAAGGTCTCATGGCAGCAATATATGCGATAGACAGCTCACTGTTGTTTGCTGTATCTAGGAGTTTTTAAACAGCTCCATTACAAACCGTGCAGCATGTACAGCGTGGGCATTGTGGTAGCTGTTATAAACTGGGGTACTGGTTTCAGAAGAAAACTGCTTAATGTCATGTGATAATGGCTGACTGGGAAGGATGAAGATTATGCAAAGAGCATTCATAAAGAAGTTGTATTTATAAATAGAATATGAAAGCCCGTTTTAAATTGCTTCATAAAATTTTATGGCTTTAAACAAACCTTTGTGCCAAACAAGACAGGCTTCTTGTTTTCTAGAGGTATGGATTAGAGCAGGATTACTCAGCGGGTAGGAGGCACAGACCAGAAGTGGGTCACAAGGATCATGCCAGCTAATGGGCAGAATCCGGCAAAAATCCCCCAATCTCTGTGACAGAGCAGAAGCTTTGAATGGGGGTGAAAAAACCTACCCATCCCTCACAGCTGTCCTACTCTCGCTGCTTCTGCTGCTTCTCTGCTGCAAACTGACACCCGTGTGGCGCTTTCTGTATGTAACCTTCTTGCGTGTGGGGCCTGTTTCTGACGGTTTTCATCCGTGCTGAGATGATTACCAAAAATTGCCTCCTGTAGCCACTTCATGTTGCCATACAAACTGGGGAGATGCTGAGAATATGAGTTTTGTTTAGAGCCATGGCAGACTGTGGTGAGAACCCAGGAGACCGCCGTGGGCTTGAGCGCCTTGCCCTTGGTTTCACCATGTGTTGCTACTGAATCCCGCGTTCTTGCCAGCTCCCTACTGTGACTTCTTTAGTGATCTGTAGAAGGAAAGAAAAGAGTGTTATCTTTGTTTGTCCTTCTAATTAACATTGCTCCCTAAGAACCAGGTGTTAGTGCTGGAACTGAAATTCCTTGAAGTCAGTCTACTGCTGGGGTACTTGTGACCACTTCATTCCTAAACCTATATAGATGCATTAAAAAAAAGGGAGTCAGAGGGAGACGAAGCTCCTTACCCAGGCTTGGGGAAGACTGTTCACCCTGCCTAATAGTCTGTCTGTCAATGGAAATGGAGAGATGCTCCATCTTGGGACTGTTGTCCTCTGAATGCCTCATGTAGACACCTGGTACATGGCACAGGACAGCAAGGAGCATGCCTTCTCGCCATTCCCTCCTCCTTATACCTCTTTCTTTTCCAAGAGAAAATTTGCCTCTTGGGACCCTGGAGAGGGGAAAGGTGCTCACTGAGATGCCATGTTACATTGTGTGCAGTGACTTCACATGGTTTCAAGGTGCCAAGTCCAAAGGTTTGTACCTATGCCAGAAGATGGCAAAAAGTAAAAATAAATTATGATTTCTCTTTCTCCTTCTTTCACCATTTAAATGTGTAAGCCAGCATATTAAACAGGATTATGCAATAGGAGGGATCAAAATAAGACATCACATTTGATAAATTGAAAGATCTGTAGGATGTGGTCTAAGGATGGCAATTGAAATATACAGGCCACATGAGAGAGCCTCAGAGTTGGGTAACTTTTATTTATTCATTCCTTGCACTTTTTAGTTTCATTCTTGTGACCTTTCTTAGGACTTGTGACTCATTCTTTTGTTGCATTGTTTTCCCCTCTACCATATTTCACCTTTTCTCTTAGAATCTGTTCTCTCTTTGTTCTACTCCTTTTGTTTTTCTTTTCTCTCTCCTGAATTGCACTCAACGATCACACATCTCTGTCTGTCACCTTCTTCCATGGCTTATTTTATGACCTCTAGCACTTTCTAAGCACTTATCATTCAGTTTTGTCCCTTGATACTTACCCCTTCCAGGATTTCCTTTTCCTTCCCATCACAGGCGGTTTTAGGTTAGCATTTTCCCTGCAGATTTGTCTCCTCCCCATCAGCGGTAGTACTGAATTCCCTCTGCAGTAGGAGGAACGTGAGTGGGCAGATGCTAATTCTGTCCTGACATAGCATCACCTGTAAAGAGGAGAAGGGATCCTGCATCGGAATTCAGCCCAGAGTTTTCTTTCTCCTGTTGGTACTGCTGGTGTCAGGGGAAGCAGCTGACTTCAGAAGACTGAAATGCCAGTCTGAAACATCAATTAAGGTCAAAGAGGGACACAGCACTCGTCCTTTTAAATGCTCACTGAGTTTAAATGTTAATATTGAGCTTTGTGAGATACGGGGTTGGGAGATTTATAGCCTCACAGGTTTTTCGATTCCATGCCCATTACTATTTAATTAGTTATTTCTCTTACGAGAAGTTGGGTTCTGCTTTTGCTTTTTCTAGCGTTAGATCACTGCACTCCACAATCTTCTCATCCCAAATCTCCTAATAAATGTTACATAGCAACAGGTGATGCTGGGAAAAGTTGTGTTTTAGTGGGACGTACTGAATATTGGAATATTGCTTAGCCATTCCTTAGTCAACGCTTCATTGTTTTTGTGTATATTATCTGAATTTTTGTGTACTACTACTTCTCTAATGGAGGAATGAAACAGTGGATAAAAATCTCTCTGCCTTTTCAGATACGGCTGAAAAGGCATTATTTGGGAATGCCAGTTCTGGATACTACCAGCCCTCATATGCAATTGTTCAGGTGCACCCATCTCCATGTACAAACCCAAACAAATGTTTTGTGGAGGGGTTTTTTTATTTAAATAAAGCTTGTCATCAAAGGGAAGGCTATGTTTAGGTCAGAAAAATGTTTAGCTTCAGGCAATAAAATTATTCTTCAACTTCTAATGGTTATTTTCCGTTCTGTCTCCAGTGCCTTAGAAACACTTTACAAAGCCAGGCTCCTGAGGTGCCGGGAACAGACACTGGGAAGGGGTTCAGCAAGCAAGGCCTAAAATAACACTTAAATGTAGGTGCCTAATGAAGAGAGGATAAAGATGATCATAGGTAGCAGCTGCACAAGGCAGAACTACATTTCACAGTAATTGTACTGGCCTACTTGTGTCATCACAGGTTCAGTGCCATCCGTGCTCTCTACTTTCTACTGAGGCTCTGCTTCTCTATCAGTCTTTTGGCAATGACAGCAGATGCTCTTAGGACTAGTATGATGTGTCCAGATTAAGAAGAGAATGCTGAAAAATAGGAAAATACATAACAAGATCACCAAGGGACTGGGTAACCTGAATGTTGCGAAAAGAACAAGCTTGTAAACTCTAGGAAAAAGAAGACTAAGAGGAATATTGAAAAATATCGATGATATAAATACTAGCAGGGGAAAAATACTATTGAAGCTAAAAGACAACTCTGGCCATGAATAACTTAGACTGGAAATTAAAGGAAGCTTTCCAACCATGAGAACAAATGATATCTTCCTTTAAGTGTGGAAAGGGAAGCATCCTGAACTGAATTTAAGAGAATTTTGGAGAATTTCTAAAACGGACTATTTGACACTATCAAGTACTGGAATATCACTTTAGTTGCCTTATCTCCCAGCTAAATTTCACTTTGGACAACATTCTTAAAATTGCAGAGGTTTTAGTGTTTTTATATTTGAGAGCATTTTTCTAAAATTCTTGTTTACATACATAGGCATCATCTCTTACAAAAAGTCTCCTTGGAAGCATTTTTTCTGAAGTCTGTCTATAAAAGCATCCTTTTAACCCTTTTCATGTCCTCTGAGCTATTTTCACAGGGTGTTTTTTTAGTTTTTCTTATGGAAAAGTGGAAGATACTCTGTTCTACCAGTTGTAAATATCTTGGAGCCTGTACAAAAGTTGTCAATTTTTTCTAAAAATCAAAAAAAAAATTTGCTCATTCATAGGATTTTACCCATCTGACATAAGTAGACTGAGTTCTTTTAACACGGGAACAGTGAACTAAGCTTGCACAATTCTATGAATCAGTCGTTCTCAAAACCAGCAGTTTTCAGAGGCTTTATTTTTGCCCCATTAGTTGTTTTTTTTTGGTGTAATTGGGATGAGTATTGTTTAAGCTTATCCACATACTCCAGTAAGATGTTATATTCCAGAAAAGGAGTACTTCACTTTTAGACTGTACCTCTAACAGTCTCCAGTCTGTAACTCCAGTGCATGACCCTGCTTTGTCTGCCATTGTCACTGGGTTGCCCTTAATCATATTGATATATTCAAAGACTTCCCATATGTAGAAGACTAAAATGCTGCATCATATTTTGCTACTATGTTTTCCCTTCCATTTACATTTCTTAAAATGCCTTGGAATTTTGTCACAGTGCCTTCATACATATGCATGATATGCCACTGCAGAAGACAGAACTCTTTATTTTTAGAACTTATGAAAAATGCATCCAAACTTCAAAGATGAATTAGAAATCAAGATTTCTGATTAGATATTTTGGGATTCAAATCATATGAGACCACTAGAATGTAGACAATAAAAAGGGTGCTATTAATGTGTCTTTAGAGAGAGAAAATATCTTGCATAAATCCCAAGGAGTCTTCTAAGCAATTGGGAGACAGGAAATACAAAACATAAGCTAAAATGACAATTTTGCTTCCCACAGTTTGTAGCTTGTGATAGTTTTAATATGATTGCATATTGTTTATTTCCTGCTACATCACTAAAGATGTGAAGTATCCTGGAATAATCTGTGTTCTATATATCAGAATTCATTGAAACACAGACAGAAACAAAACATGATGTAGTGTCATGATTTAAAATTTCCTTAAGCATTATAAATAAATTTTAGGATTGAACTGCTTTATTAATACATTTGTAATAAATGTGAAAATAATATCTTCTCTTTGCTGGAAACATTTGTTTTGTTAGCAGGTGAAAATCCACTATCAGTTTTTGTAAAGTTGGAATTTTTTTATTAACTTTCAACTCTCACAGATGTACAAATTTAAAGTCTTTACAAATGAATGACTTCAATTAGTAATTTAAAATGTAAAACAAATACCACAGTCCATTGCTAATCTCTGCTCACTAAATTTTGCAGTACTTTATACTGCAAATATTTTGTCTGACTTCTGAAAAAAAACCCCAACATATTCTGTTATGAAGCCTATTACGCTCATATGTTTATTGAACTGAAATAATGGGCTACCTAGAGCTAGTTGTATAAACCCAAAAAATTAGTGAATAGAAATTATTCTAAATTTTGAAACATAAGCATCTTGAGACAAACAAAGGAAATGTAAGAACTGCATACCCAAAGGTAGAATTTACAAACAAACATTAACACTTTTAGTCTTATTCTTGGTACCTTTAAGTCTTATATTTTATTTTCCTGTTTTCAAGGGAACAAATCCAAGGTTGTTAAATATCTGAAGGCTGTATAATTTTTGAACTATGTCCAATGCCTACAGCTTGTGGAATCCATAAGCTTCACCATTTGAAAGTGATTCACCGCTTTGCTCTTTCAGTGATTATATAGTATGCCAGAGAAAGTCTCTCTTTTGTGCTTAGCAACTTAACTCACCAAAATAAGCCTGCTGTGCAGTTTACAAGCTGTGCAGCAGAACAAAGATGTCAAAACAGAATCTGCTTCCTTTTTTTACCAAAAAGCGTTTTCTTGGTTCAAAACTCTACTTCTCTGTATTGAGCCAGTTCATTAACAGATAATGTTTGCCTGCCAGAGCTCTGTGCATTTATAGAATCTGCATATTAACTGTAGTATTTACTTAGTTCTCACTCAGTTCTCATAGCTCCTCCGAAGACAAGGAAGGTGATTACTGCAAAGAAGAGGAATCCCATTTTTAAATACTTAAAGTTTATTCTCTTTAAACAGAAAAACATTTCAATCAGATCTACCTGAAACGTAACAAATTTGCTGCAATCTGCAGTTTGAGATGTGCTCAGAAAATATTGTCTTCAGGAATTCAAAACAATAACTGTGATTATTATTGAGTGGCTAATGTGAAGAGATTATTTTCAGACATTTACTCTTCCTTCTTCTTTTACTTTATATCCCTGCCTTACTCAATAAAAATAAAGCAAAACAAACGAAAAATCCCACACCAAGCAATAAAAATGGAAAGTTTCATTTAAAGGAAGGGATGATAGGCAGGAACATACAAACACTCATGTGGTTAGTCTTGAATATACCAGACATTAGGTGGTGACCATTAAAATGCCTTCAAAGCAATATGGACTACATTGCCATAGGATGGAAGAAGCGGCTGTCTAACATCAGAAGTGAATTGGGTTGTTTAACTTCTCAGCTTCTTGAACATTATAGCTATTTTAGTGTAATTAAATGAAGATGAGTTAGATGACTATTACTTTCCCATATTTACAGGGCCTAACCATGATTCATACTTTGTGTATAAAGTATGCAACAGAAATGGAGTAGATCTTGGAATATGGCCAAGTGCTGTTCCATGTTTATGAGTATATAGACTATACAGATATATACAGATTTACTATACTAGTTTAAACCTATATTCCATCTAGTTTAATATAGGCTAGTACCTATCCAATATAGTTTACGGTGCCTGGCAGTATTTAGAATCAGGTGCTTCAAACAGGCATGCAAGAAATCCTAAACCAGCTTGTTGTGGAGCAATCTGTCATACGGGAAATTACTCCTAACCCTTGACTGCTGTCAGTGCACAGAGGAATGAGACTTTGTAGCTTTCCAAGGGTAGTGGAGGTAGTTTCAACCCGGACTGTGGGAGAACAGTGTTGAGGTCACATTGCAATTCACTTTCCAAAGGGTACATCCGGTATCTCTCTGTTCACACAAAGTAATTTTTTGTCCTTTCTGTCATGTCTCAGGAGAGAAAGGTTCTTGGTTGTGTAGGCCTAGAACATAATCAAAGAAACTTGTTAAAACATAAACTCAAAAGAGTTTGCAGACATTTATATCAACAAAAGTTAAAAATTGTTGCTGATAGGTTCCAAGATACAATTTCCTTTTACCTTTTCAGTACTAGTTCCCATCACAAGTGGAAGTAGTGGGCTCAAAATAGAGCCAATTAAATTTTGTACAGCATCATTAGGCTGCAATACACAATGAGATGAAGAGGTTTGCTAAAAAACAGTCCTCTATTTTCTATGCTATTATAATGAATTTTCTTACACAAATCTTTTAACAGTCCTGTGTTCTAATGGGACAGTTATTTTAAATTAAAATTTCCATCACTCCTAAACAATTGCAACTTATGAAAAAGACCCAAAGAGAATTGGTTATTATTCGCTCCAGCTATGCTAAATAAATAGATTTATTTGCTTCCGCTGAAGTTTTGAGCTGTTGAAGTTATAGTTTGCAAACTGAACCACTTCCTTAGCCCATAAGGTAGATGTAGAGTATAAGGATCTATAAATACATTCTATCAAATATTTTTTTGGACTGTAATCAACATTCTTTGTTGCCTTTTTTTGTTGTTGTTTCTCTAAAAGGACAGTCTGCATCAAAGGCTGTCTGAAGTCTTGTCTGCTGTAACTGTGCTGACCCGTTCCTGCTTGTGTAGGTGGAATGGGTGCTGATGAGGAGGCATGTTTGCTGGTGAAGTTTCACTGTCTTCTGAAATTGGGTAATGCAGACTGACAAAAGCTCTTTCTGTTAGGGTAACAGCATATCTTAGAAGTTTTGCTGACGTGTCTGCACTGCAGAGATCTGCTGGCGTAGCTATGGCCTCAGCTAGATAAGCAGAACTGAATAAAGAGAACGGAGGAGGAAAGGCACTGTTGATGGAGGAAGGGGAGCTAAAAGTAAGAAAGGGGTTTGCTGGATAGCAAGAGAATTATGAAGGTGTAGGAGGAGATTTTTCAAAGGTGTGAATGTTACGTAAGTGTGAAAATTTCCCTTTCTGCTTCTGAAAATCTCTTATTAATATTAGGCAGAGACTGAGGTAAGATAGAGGGAAAGAACAGAGAACAGGACAGAGAACGTCTGGAGGAGGGATCTAAAGAGGTGGGCTGAAGGTGGTTAATGAAGCAGGGAAATGTGATTTTTGGGGTAGCATGAGTGACACATCAGGATAAGGAAAAGGGGAGCAAAATGACAGCCATAAACAAAGGGAAGAAGTGCAGCTAAAAACACCAAACAAGTAAAAGAAGAAACTTAGCCTTTAGAAAAAGGCACAAGTAGTTTATTTAAAAAGAAACAGACATTAATGCAGGTTGTGCTGGGATATCGAGTGATGAAAAGGAGAGGGTCTGTGTCTGACCTTACCTGCACATAGATGGCACTGCAGTGTACCCCAGGGTGCTAGTTCTGGTTGTCCAAACTGAAGGCCTCCTACAACATGTCACAGCTTCCACTGAGACTACACATGTAGATGTTAGGTGCAAACGCAGGCCTAAATGCCTTTTAGGCTAGTATGGATATTTCAAAACGATCCACAACCTTTATTATTGACCAGATTATCATTTCACAGCAGGTATCACTTGCCCATTTTGTCACAGGATGGCTTGTCACAATAAGTGTGAGTGGGCTTCAACAGAAAGAAGCAGACTTCACCTATCGTACCACCTTTGCCTGTAAGAAAGAATTAAATGGACAAATAAATATACCTAACTGTCATGTTTCTAACCACTGGTCTAATAGTCTCCTTTGCAATAGTCTCCTTTGGTAAGCAGAATACAAATACCTAAGACACCAGTATCCATTATTTCCCTGCTGTCTCATAACTGGTTTTGTAACAAGGCAAACTGTGCTGTTCTCCTCCCATGTAGACTAGACTGAGAAACTACTGCTTCTAATACTAAACTGAGACGAAAAGTGGGTGTTCTGTAAATCTAAAAGTTCTTGATTCAAGCACTGCAAATAACCCAGTAAAATAGGTAATGATCGCAGAGGCTCTTGTTATGCTGGATGAAAAAGTAGAAAAATAAAGGTCTCAGGAGTATAATTTGAGAGTTTGAGATGATAACTTCAGTGTTCTTGTGGCCCAGCTGCAGGTAAGTTCCCTCTGAAGTGAGCTCTGACCAGAGGACTGAGTGCTGTAGGGCGGTTCCCGTCAGCTGCAGTGTCTCACCTCACAGGTCCCCACTTTAAATCCAGTCCACCCTGTCAGCAGAAAAAGCTGCTGTGTTGAGCTATTCCCGTGATACAGGCAACGTGCATGTCTTGAAGTGTTGTGCCATCACAGCTTGGTTGGTGAAGCTGCACTGAGGGGCTACATCACCTCATTGAGTTTTGTTTCTTAAAGTCTCCCCTGCCAAACTCATGGGACTGGAATATGGGATACACAAATAGTGAAGAAATCACTGAGCTTTGGTCAGGAATCTATCTGCAAACACAAAGAATAAGAAATGAGTGAGAGAGGTAAAGAATACTTATTGAATCCAAACTAACCAAAAATCTTTACACCTGACAATTTTGACTAAAGTTTCACCTTGCGTTCAGGTAAAGGCATCCCAGTGCTTCAGCCCCCTGATCCTTTCCTCCTTCTTCTGCTAAAGTTACAGCCTCCAATTTGTTCCCATTAGCAATAGCCACTGTCAGCCAGTGCCTGGCTGGTACTGCAGTTCTTTGCTCTTTAGCATTTCTTCTACAAGAGCCGACAGTGTTTCCGAGAGATGACACTCTCCCTCTTTGGAGACAGCCAGCTGCCACTATATTTTCTTCTTTCCCAATGGTGTATTTTGGCAGTAGATTTCCTTTGCAGCTGCGACTACAATTTGCATTTGGAGAGTATTGGTTTAGAAAGAGAAGGTATTTAACAGAGCTAACAATTATTGTTTTCAAATGGTTGGAAAGGTGATGAAAATTCCAGTCAGTGCTTGTGCTTGTGGATTAAAAACAAATATCACTCGTTGCCATAAATGCTGCTTCTCTTTCCTGCTGAGACAGCTGATAAAGGCTGAAACACAGATGCCACATCAGCCCAGGTTTCAAAAGGAAGGGACCTTCAGTGGGGCTTTACTTCTCAGCCTGGCTCCAGGTTCAAGGAAAGCCGGACTGCATGTTTGTAGGACAAGAAAGCTGCAGTTGTTCCTAACTTCCAAGGACGTGCTTTGGTTTTTGGTTCTTTAGGTGCTCTGTGAACATAAATGAGCAGAATAAAGAAAAAAAAATGCTACTTAGTGTGTGCTAGAAGAATTGGATAGAACACTTTGACATTTACAGAAAGTCTTTTTTGTCTCGGTTTAAATATTTTTAAATTATGCTGTTTATTTTTTTGGCAGCAAAAACATGAACAGAATGAAGTTCAAATCTATGTTGTTTCAAGCTTTTATCTCTTTTTTTTTTTTTGCTAGCAATTAATAATAAGCAAACAGGAATTACAAGCTTATAATTAAAGGTTTAGTGATTGCTGCTTGGTTTAAAATGCCCTTGAAGTGGTATTCTTCTTTTCATCTTTCTTTTCTCTTTGCTAATGCACATTCCAGCAGGGCTAATTCCCCTTTTTTTTCTCCAAGGACTTTGTTGAAGTGAAGGCAAAACTTTGACTTTCGTTTCTTCATATTTATGATAATCTTTTTCTTGTCACATTCTTAACATTTTACTGCATCCACTTTTATTCCATTGTGAATGTCCCTGGTGCTCCAAGTCCAATTTTCTGCTTTTACCTCACAGTGCTTAAACTATCCATTCTATTCTGCTCTGTTTTCATCAAGAACCAGCCCTTAGCAACTAGATAACAGCCTGATACTGAAGATTTCTTCTTTTCACACACTATAATACATCTTTTCTCTTCCAAAGAGATTTCTGGAGCTCATCAAATGCTCGTGCTACAGAACAATGCATCCGTGTGCTTTCGCTCAAATATCTTTTCTCTTCACAGAACTTTGAAA
The DNA here is from genome assembly GCA_013400135.1 of Rhinoptilus africanus. Classification (NCBI taxonomy): domain Eukaryota; kingdom Metazoa; phylum Chordata; class Aves; order Charadriiformes; family Glareolidae; genus Rhinoptilus; species Rhinoptilus africanus. The sequence goes on along the minus strand of VXBO01010954.1, from coordinate 170,827 downwards.
TGCTAACTTATTTATTACTCTCTTCTAAAGAGAAAGCAAACAGTTTCATCAATCATGTTGAATCCTTTTGTGCTCCCTTTTTATAATGTGGGTATAATCTCTGGAAAGCTCTTGGCTGCAAGTTTTTGAGAGAAAGCCAAGAATTTCTTTAATAATTAGTGCTACAGTCATTATAAGAGGACCAAGCGCTTGCAAGCAGTGTTGGCATTATCATTTGATTGCAGTCCTATGTTTACATGCTTTCATGAAGACAAAATACCCAAGCCACAAAGCAGAAACACATGTACTGAAAGAGTCTTAAAGGTCATGCAAGCCTCCCTAAATCCTGCTTCTGTTTTGGCTCACTGTCCTCATCCTTTTTCCAGAGCCATACACTTTGATTTACAGATTGCAGAGGGCAAAAAACAGCTGCCAGAGGCTGAAAATGAAGTTAAAATTATGACTTGTCTGTCCTGGTCACTTCCTCCGCTTGAGTATGTGGAGCTGCAGGGAGCCTGAACCTCTGCCTTGTGTCATCCGCCGCCTTGGCTGATTTTACCAGCCAAGCGGTGGTAGCACACAACCTTGGAAGATGTGCATCTTTAGTACTGAAGCTCCCCACTGCAAGTCTGCTATGCCACACCGTGCTCAGCAGGCCACAGATCACATAATAGTAAAGATGGTACTGTTTTCAGCCAGAAGTTTGATAAAGTTGCATAGTTGTACAACAGCTATGGTGACCTAAAAAAGCGGGTACTGACTGCATAACTAATTGTTCTTATTCTGTGACCACAGGTAATCTTATTTTCCTATGCGCATATGATCAGTAAGTTTTTGGTTTGCACTTTTAAATGGATCGTGGTTCTAGGTTAGGGTTTGTGACCAATAAATGGTTATAATGCTTTAGTTGTAGATAGAGCTTCACAATAAACAGAACAGGGGAGAAAAAAGACAACTGAACGAACAAACAAAAAAGCATTCAATTAGACAACATGATCATCAAAGAAAGTAAGATCTGAAACAGAACGGATTTTTAAACTATATCAATAGTCTGTACAATAAACTGTATCAACTGTCTCTACAAAGGAGAACTCTTAGTTTCTCTCATGTTCATTTGCTCACTTAAAGCTGTTGTTCTTTGACATGAAAGTTAACTGTAGAGCACTTAGCGTACACGCAGCCCTTCTTCCTGTGTCCCAGTTGGACAATTAGCTCAATCAGCTAAGTCTACAAAAATCTTAAGGTACGTGACAGTGTGCACTAAGATGCTTAACTGCTAGCGATCTAACTGCAATACCCGCTGCACTGGGTTAAAACTCAACCTGTAACCATCCTGTAACCAGTGAGGTGTTCAGGGTGGTCTGAGTTTAATTACCAGTAAGTTAAGTAAAATTTGCTCAAGTTTCCATCCACAAACTTGAAAAACTGAATTATCCTACTTACAGGTTTTCAATGAACAGCACTTTTCCCCCAACGAGTACTGAGTCAATGCTTTAAAACAAAGATCACTGTACTGGGCAGAAGAAGGAAGCTCTCAGAACAAAACTGGGAAAGCCAGCAATAGCAATAAATCAGCCATGCCTATTAAGTAGGATTTCTGTCTCCCCAGGTTGTTTTGGCAATAGCGCTAACCTTAGTTGCCCTCCTGCAGCAGTAAGTGGCTAATGAGGCAGAATGGTCTATCAATCACTGCCTCAGTCAGAATGCTACTGCAGACTGTTGTCCAAATTTAGGGTAGATCCAGCCCTCAGTCTAAAAGGGCATGATGTTCTGGGACTTTACCTGCCATCCTAGATGAGGCACTCAGGAGGACTGCTTTCAGAATTCAGCTCAGGCATCTCAGTTGGCCTTAGTCCACCAAGTTTCTTTCAAAGCTGTGCTGAACTTCCAGATGGAAGTGGGGAATATTCATGACCTAGAAGGGTCATACCATCAGAGAGAGACACCAAGCTGCTTTTGTCATTCTATTTATACAAGCAGAGTAAATCCAGGTTGTGGATTTGATTACAGAATCCCTGATGCTGCGCATATAAATACCCCCTACTCTACAACCTTGGGCTGTATCATAGCTTTTGACCAAGCTTCCCATATTATATCCAGAAGATGTGAGTACCTCCGAATGTGTTGCTCAGCAGCCAGCATGCTGAGTGAGAAGCTGCCTAATCAGCAGAGTGTGCTAAAAACAGGAGTGACTCATAAATCCTGCTCCTCCTCTGAACTGTCTCCAGCGCTTTCTTCCAGGTGATGTTTGTGTCCTCTCCTGAAGGTGGGCATGCAAGTCCTTTTTTTAGAAAGCTGAACAGCAATGACTTCCCTTTCAGAGAAGCATAAATGAATGGAGGCAGCAACATTTTTGTATGCAAAGCTCAGTGATGGGAGAACTCACTCAATGAAAGCAACCTTAGGCTAAGGTTTGTCATCTATACAAAGGAATTCAAAGCTACGCCATATGAGTTTTCTCTGGTCTAGAAAAGAGATGGGAACGTGGCCACACCAGGTATTTCTATGTGCAAAAAACCTGAAAGTCTTAAATCTATTAAAATCCCTATATTACCATTCAGTCCTCAACTTCATTTAAACAAAAAAATCCAAGTAGTTTTCTTTTTCCCTTTTTTTTTGTTACTTCCTTATCTTTATTCTGAAGTTGTTTTCTCTAGTGTTGCTCATGCATGAGTTGGATACAACGTTCTTGTGAATGGGATCCTTGCTAAATTGCTCACCTACAGAAATAATTGCAGAACAAGAAATAGTTGCACTAACAACAGAAACTGCCTCACTTTACAGTTATCAGTTGTTAAAAAAATTTCAGATATGTGTAAGGGCATCTTTTAAAAACATGGCTTTCCAAAACACTATACGATTATTAATCTCAAATTAAGATCTTTTTTTTTCCTTTTCAGAAGAAGAATGTTACAAGTTAGGAATTAATTGTCATGTAATTGATTGATAATTTTCCCTCCTGCTGTGTGCGGAAAGCTATTGGATGATGGCATATCATTCTCAATGGGAGGAAAAAGTGTCAGTCATTATGGGACAATTAGTTCCAATTTCCACTTTTTCTTCCATGTGCTGATAAGATTGCCTTCAAAGTTTTAAGTACAGTGATTAACCATAAATATAAAATAACTTTTTTTTAAATTATTTTTTTTAACTTAAAAAAACAAATCTAAATGCAGATGCTTCCTATGCCCCCATGCTTTTCTTTCCTGGACTGGTGACATTCATGAAACTAATTTTTACGTAGCTGCAATTAACAGAACCTGTCAGAGTCAATCAGCTTATGTTCATGGTTTTGCAGCGTAGTTTCTGATTTCATTGCTGATATGATATGGCTGAAGAAAACCCTAAAAAATCCTTTTATCAACACCACAATTTATGAAAATTATGTATTTCCTCACAAACCCATCATCTGTTTACAAGAAAATTCTTGGCTTCAAACTGTCATTGTTTGCTTTATTGACAGTGAAATCATAATACTTGATTAGACACCTTATCACAAGCATAGTAGCATATCATTAATGCACACATGGGGAATATACCTATTATATCTACCTATACAGAGATACATATTTATGTCCACACAGGTACTTTATATGTATCTGATTGATATCCGTGTGAGGAACTACTCACATTATTTTAAAACTAGAACGCATCTACCTAAAAAATATGAATCTTTTAGCACACAGAATTTGCAAAACTTGATCTACAAAATTCACTCACATGTGAATATTTTCCCCATTAGTACACTTGGGTGACGCATCTTAAATCTTTAATGCCAAATACCAACTGTTTACATTTTTCTAAATGCCAACCATGTAATTTTATCACAGGATCTGAAAAACTAGCTGAGCTGTTTCCTTCTCCCACCTACCACCAAGTAATGCAGCCCAAATTTCATGTGCTTGGCTACAGGGATATAATCCCATGCCTTCAACTGTAACTGTGTAATCCACAGTAGGTTCTCAAGAATATAATCAACTGTGCTTTGAAATTTAGTGTATAATTGCATTCATGATGCAGAGGAGGAATGCAAACTTACTGCGTTCTCCTTGTTTTCTTAGCTTTTTGATACTGCAGATGTAACAGGGAAAAAAACACTGGATAGTGAAGTTGGAACGTGGTACTCATTAAATTCAGCATATATGACTGAATATACGTAGAGAAAGAAGGTGCCATTTTTATGTAGTCACTTTTCAGAGTAGAATCACACTCTGAGGTGCCAATTATTTCACAACCTAAGTCCAAGACTTAGCTAATCTGTGAGATAGCACTAAATTGCACATCTCAGCTCCCCATATTTGGTTCCTTAGTGCACGTACCATCCTGCTTGTTCCTAATTAATTTTACTAACCCCATGGTTACTGAGTGCAGAAATTGGAACACACAGGAAGTCTCAACAGAAGGAAAATTCAAAGGGGAAATAGTGAATTTAGAGCTATGACCTACAGCTACCAAAACAAGAATAGCATTTCTCCATATTATTTTACAGTTTCTGTTGTGTTGTTCCTTATGAAATTTAGTACGTCATAGTTAATCTCTGTGGCGCTTTACTAGTTTATAGGCTTTGTTAGAGCCATTGATTGGACAGGAGCCAAATATGTGAATATAAATTGATTTTATGGAATGTACGCAACAAGGAATTTATTGATATAAAGGGCTTCATTATTTGTAGGATTACTCTAAAATTATTTTGGAACAGCAAGAATTCTCTGTGGACTGTATTAGAATTTCATGCTTAAATGCAGTTGAACACTAATTTTCATGTGAATTCTTTTGTCTTACACTGCTGTATAAAGGAAGACTGGAAGTAAATACCAGGGGAGTAGAAATGCAGATTACAGCTTCAGGAAACAAGATGCAAGCATGAAAGATGACAGAATGATCATGTGGGAGGAAATTACTGTAGTTTCTTTCTTTCCCTTATTCCTATTCATAACTAGCTATTATCAAGAACCTCAGTCATTTTGAAGCGGCATTTGCAATAGCAGAGGAAGACAGAGGGGTTAAATTATACATATTCTGATGCTTTGACAGGTTTGGTAACCTCACTGATGCTGAAACATGACAACAATGTCAACATCCAGAGAGACAGGGTTGTCTCTAGCCTCATTACCTCTAAAAATCGAAAGAAATACATGACTAAGAAATCTCATCTACTTAGAGGAAAATAAGAATTTCACAACATGGTCAAGTAAACAGGCATTTATGTAGTGAATCTATGCAAGGGACACACCACTCTTGGTTTGCTGCAATGCTCTTTGCTCTTGCTTTTTATGTTTCTTTACAAGGTGCTGTGACTCCTGTGGCTCCCGTGTGCTCTTCTGCGTTGCAGGAGCGGAAGTTTGAAGTGCAGTCAAAAAATTATGGCTTTTAGCTGGAAAGAAAATACTGTTGGCTTCCCTGTTCTCGCTTAAATTACCAGCGGTCTTATTAACAGCTTAAGGAGTGAGTCTGAAAATATCGTTTTGTATAGCTTGGTACTGCAAAATATACAGTGATTAGCTGTTCATATATTACATATCAGACTGAAGTTCTTTCTGAAAATGCAAGCCAAAGTTTCTCTTCCACAGACTCTGCAGCGTTAGACATTTTGGAGCCCTATATGTTGAACAATTCTGTGTATTTAATAATGAGTTTCCAGGAAACTGAGAGAAACATGTGGATTGTACCATGTAGTGAGCAATTTGTCTTTCTTCAGTGTTCACAGCGTCCATATCCCTCCCAAAATGCTCAGATGATTTGCAGTCCACTGGACAGATCATTTTCTTTGACATTATATGGTTTGCTTTGAAACATGCTTAGAGATGAAATCATACATTGTAATGATTTCAGTTAAATAAAATGCATTTATCATGATAGAGAACTGTGAACTATTCTATGCTTACTCTACATATATTCAATGTTTATGAGGTATACAGTGAATTTAAAAAGTGAAATAAGTTAAGAAGAGCACACAAAGTTTTGGATATTATTTGGATATAACAGATAATAGGCTTTCAGTGTGAATGTTAGACTGGAAATCTTACAATATTTCATTTTCTCATGATGATGAGTTTGGATTTGACCATCAAGTTAGTGGCTTTCACTTGTTTTTCTAAAAACACTTGTTCCTGTTTTATGCAAATTCTGGAGACTGATACTGAGCTCATGCCTAATAATGGGAAGATTTGTTGCCTGGTGCAGGACTGTGCTGTAGATAACTCAGTCTAACTAGCTGTTGGCTTCAAAAACTAAAAGTTTTGACTAACTGTCAAAAAATATTTCTGCCAAGTTCTTCTCCTCTGCTACCTTGGAGTTGCTGCACTTGTGCCTGACTTGATATGTGACTGCAGTCCTACCCCCACACTTGCTTAAACTTGGGCTCATAAACATAAATCCCTCCATGAGTCATCCTGCTGACTCACCACCTCTTGGTCCTCTTCCTATCTATCTGCAACACCGTGTTCCTCCATCCGGCTCCATACTCCTTTGTCAGGACACATCAGCGTAGTCATTTCTAAAACTGAGCAATAAAGTAGCCATGGGCTTTTAGGGAGAGCTTTAGGTATTTTATCTTGTTTGTTCAGCCAAGCTAATGAAACTACTGGTGGAGTATTAGTAAGCAAGCATTGGAAAACAGTTTTAAAGAGTTGACGTACAGCTGGGATCTTGAAAGCGTCAACTGATGTTTTGCATATGGCAGCAGGAGAAATGTCCCTTGTCCACTAAAAGAAGTGCAGGGGTGATTCTGTTGGGGTTTGCCGGGGCAATTCTTGTGCATCAGTAGCAGCATAAACAGGATATGTGAATTCCCCTGCCAAGATTCTTCGGCAGAACTTTTTTCCCCATGAAGTGCTGGGCCTTTCATGTACCTCCTCTAAAGCAGTACTAAATCTGGGTCGCATTGTAAGCCTTTGTAGTAGCAGTGAAAAGGCTGTTTTGATATGACATCTTTACCGTGACCTTCCATTCTTCTGAAAATGTAGTTACAGACCCATCTTTATAAAAAGCCAAGAAGTCTCTTTTCTGAGCTTGTCTTTTAAAATAAATGTCCATTACTGAAGCTAGAAAGATAGCATTTTTCATTAACAGGAAGATGAATGAATAAAAAAATGTATTATTAACATCCCAGAATACTTAAATCTAGGAAGAGATCGTTTGTTATAGATATCTTTAGACATTCTGGTAATGTTCCCATCTTCTTAATGATGAATTAATTTCATCAAAAACAGTGTAATGGAATAGGGTAAATTTTCAGTGCAGTGTCAGACCTTTCTCTGGTAACACTGTATACTTACCCTGGACATACCAGCATTGGAGGCTAATAGTTTCTTTCTCTTTCAGTGCACAGGAGCTGTAAATAAAAATAACAGAGGAACACAACTGATGTTAACATATGTTTTTTTTTCTTCCTTGGATAAATTTGGGGATTACATTCCAAGATGAATGTAATCTGCTGAAGTGAACACATTTGGGATGCTGAACAGCTAAGCTGTCCAGCAAATACCATTTAACAATATAGATCCCAATTTACAACTCTGCAGGTTTATTGAGGTACAGTGACCAGCTCTACTACAGTTACAGCATCAAACATTGAAAGAATTGTGACAATTACTTCTGAAAACTTACACAATTACTTATAGCAACGGTATATTTGTATGTTTTGGATCATTTCATTAATTTTGATTTTTAGTATGGCAGAAAAATTGGATAGGCAGCAAGGTAAAAGGACAATTTCCAGAAAATTTCTCATTGGGAGGGAATGATTTGGTCAGCATGGGACGTCTGACCTATTTGCTGTCTCACTCCGCCCAGTTTGTATTTGGCAGAGAAGAGAAGAATTAGAGAAAAATTAAATTGTCTGAAATGCACCATGCAGAAGCAATGTCACCAATTTTGTTTCCATGGGATTAAGTATTCCCTAAGTCATTCAGCAGCTGCTATGGTGTACCTGCTGTAATTTAACCCCATAGACACCATACAGATTCACTTTTTGCCCTTTGTCCTTTGGTTTTTTTTAAATTCTATCTCAAATCTCACCATGATTTGCCAGAAGATGATAAACTACTCTGACTTTTGCTCTCGTTCCAAATCCTAAAGACCCCTTTTTCATGTGAATCACGGTGAGCATCCCATAGCTCTCCCATTCACTTTCTCAGTATTCTGTGTATTTTTCGAAAAGAATGTAAAACAAGCAAAAATTTCCCATGGAATTAGTCCCTCCCCCCAAGATTGTCCATGTTTTACTTTGGATATGTCTGAATGTTTGCAAAGAGAGGCTGTTGCCCCTGGAACACATTTTTTCAGGTCTGATTTCCAGGGGCTACTCCATGCTCTGTAGTCATCTATATTTGAAATCTGACTCCTCTTTAATTAGTGATTGCTTCTTTACTACCCTTTTAAGAGCTGCATTCCAACAGGACTCTCACCATTAGAATCTATACCAGCATACTAAAGCAGTCATCCAATACTTTATACCTCCATGAGGAAATCTCTCGCTTCTTGTTAATCTCCACAGTGCATTTGTATATTATTCAGAAGTTTCCTTTTCAGAGGAAATTCTATTGAAATAATGTAAAAGTTTGAGCTGATACTCATTTTTGTCAGAGTTTTTCTTGCATGGGGAGAAGTAAGACTCTAAGTCGCTGAGCTCCTCACGGGTTCAAATCATCACCTCTGGATTGTCAGTCAGCACTTGACTACTTCTGTATAGAGGCAACAAACATTACTTTGAAGCATTCCATGTATTTGCTCATTGTTTTGTTTTTCATCTGTCTTATAATGATTGTATGGCACTAGTATGCATCAGGAGTGGTATACCAAAGAATTGACATGCTCAGAGTGTATGGTCTATGCTGTGTTTTATAAAACCATGTGGATTAAATCATACTTTTATTTATGACTACAAATGTACTATTATTTATGACTGCACGTTGCACATGCAACATGTAGTGTTTCATACCTAGCAGTATGATCGTTGTATTGAACACTGAACTGGAAATCATAAATGAATTTTATGACATTTCATTTTTTTAACGTATAAGAAATTTTTGCTCACAACTGCCATTTCATAAATGGCAGATAATCTCCCAGTATTTTGTAGATCTTTACCTTCAGTGATGCACTGCATCAGTAAAGTAACCCCTTTTTTTTGTTAAAGGCCAATTTAAATCTAATTATTCAGTACTCTGCAGACTCTAATAATACCACAGTGTTTATACCATTATTGTGGAAAGCTACAGCATTACAGTAATGGAAGCCATCAGATGTTATCTCTATAAGTGAGTGAGCATGTGCTCTTCAAAAAATTCTTCACTGCAGAATGCTTTTTCTGAAACAAGATTCTTTTTCAGCCCCTTCACACCTATTTAAATTATCAGGACAGTGTCATGGGCGTGTAAAGGTCGAAGGCTCTGTAGCAAGTCTCAAAGCATTTGGGCATGCCTCATTAGATGTAGTGACCTCTCACTGCACCAAGACTCTACCGAGGATGGTTCCTGGAGTTCAGAGGAATACTCTGTTTTGTTATTTTTTCCTTCTTTTAAATAAATGAAAGAGTAACGCTTAAAATTTGTTCTCCTAATATATTCTCAAAATATAACTCCAAAACTGGAAGCAAATAAATTACATTTGCCTTAATTTTTAATTAGCTGAAAGTCATCACTGCAAATTGTGTCTTCCATTACGAAATAAAATAGTCAACTGCCAGTCCTGAAATAATTAAGCAATATATTATAATTAAGCAATTTAATTTTGATTTAATTATGATATATCATACAACTTTTCTTCTGATTTAACTGACATTCATTGACAAAATGCTATAATATAAAACAGCACTAATGTTTACAGCTGATGGCTCTGCATGTTTTGCCTCATAGTATTTGGCATTCATCAGAGCATATGGAAAAAGTCTTCTAGTCTGGAATAGCTGGCATGTTATTTCATACAACCCAAATTATGCGCTACGTGTTTTTCCCAATTGTTATTTTGGGAGGTAAGTGGGCAAATCTTCACAGACATCGGACTTGAGCCAAGGTTCATGGGTATTAACTGGAATCTTTCCATCGACTTCAGTCTGCTTTAGATAGTGAACTGATCCTGTGCTGTTACAAGCAAATAGATAAGACCGCGTGCTTATGAAATATTTATGGAGCTGTATCATATACATATTCTGTGTCAGCACCAACATGATTTTATATTAGGCTAGAGACTGTGAGGGCAAAGGCAGAAGCAATGGGCAGGCAGGGAATACCGCTTCATTCAGTGCTGCATCAGTAAGATTGCTGCAAAATATCCACCAAATTGCTTCTTCAGAACAAGGCTAACCCCCTGTTTAGTTAAATCTTTTTCATTGGATGACAGTATTGGAGAATTACTTCTATTCCAGACTACACTTGTTTGCAAACCCCTGTTTAATGATAAAAATGGTGAGGGTGATTTCAAAAGGTTCATTCTGGCAGCAGTCAGGTCTGTGCCTGCAGGGCTTCATGACTGCCGGCTCGTAGAAGTTAAGTTGAAGGACAAAATGCCAGTTCTCGTCTTGATTTAGTGATTTGAGCACTCTCAGCAACATCCATGAGAACAGTCACGTAAGGCAGGAAAGCTCATGATTCATCGTATTGCATGCAGTCAGATACTCTTATGCCCCTTTAATTTTGATGTCTTGCCTTTTTTTCCTGTGGTGATGTTTAAATTTCTCAGCAAAAGGTCAAAGGCCAAATGTCTTTTGGGGCTGAGAGCAATTGTACACTCAGAGCAATAATGAATGTTTGTTATCTCTAAAACTCTTTCTCCCTCTGGTTTTCTGAGGAGAAACAGAATGATTATTCAGATAAATGATATTTAGAATGCGGCAGAAAACCAGAACAATGTGTTCAAACCCAATATAAACATTTCAGCCAACCTTCTTGTGACATTGAAATTGCTTTGTGCATTTCATTCTCACCTTCTTCACCTTTACCCACTGTTCCAATATTCTTTAATTTGTCATGTACGCTCAAGTAATGGTTTTGCAAAGTACCCATTAAACAACATGAAATTAAAAATGTGCTGATGTGGGGTTATGTTTGTGACAGCCCCTGAGATATTTCAATATGGCTACATTTAGATACCCTACAGATGTCGTAGCTTCATGAGTACACCAATGAGACATCTGAATAATTTAAGAGAATATTGTCAGTAGCAAATGTCACACAAAATAACTGGAAGGAAAATTGCCTTCAATAAGTGAAGATAAAAATGGATGCAAATAAATTTTTGTTTAATATACAGCTTGCTTAAATGGGAAACAATAGGTTATTACTCTGACAGGAAATCTTGGTGTGTTTTTAATATGTCCTTATCACTTCATTTATTTTATATAGAAACTTTGGCTATGATCCACACCTCTGTAACTCTCACAGAAAAATTATTCTGTAAATACACTGTGAAATTTGCACATAGGGAGCGGTTATTACCCAATTTGCTTATACTTTCAAAATTGAAGAGCAAACCATAAATCTGCATGAGAGTTTTACAGGAATTCTGAGGTTTCAAATTCAGCAGTTCAAAATGCAACACTGTTGGAGAAGAACTCTAAGCAATGAAAGGATTCTGGCTGAAATTAACCCCGCAAAAGACTTTTCTCTCTTGTCTAATAAATATTTTATGAATAACATGAAGCAATATGCTGATGCAGTCGTATTTACCCAGTAAGCATGAGCACCAGGTGATATTCTGCCTATTTAGTCTTGTATTGATGAGAGATACATTTCAATGATCTAAACATTATCTTTCGGGGTTTTGTTGTGTTTTGTTTTTTTTTTTTATTCCAACAGTTTACCCAGGGGTTAAAATGGTGAGCGAAAGTCATCATGAGGCCCTGGCAGCACCGCCAGCTACCACAGTAGCAGCAGCCCCTCCAAGTAATGTCACCGAGCCAGCCAGTCCCGGAGGAGGGGGAGGAAAAGAAGATGCATTTTCTAAGTTAAAAGAGAAGTTCATGAATGAACTGAACAAAATTCCACGTAAGTAAAACTTGATTGATTAAAAAGCTTTCAGCAGATTAGATTTAACTTGGCATTTTCTTCTTTGTCATTTGTTTAGACAGCATACTAAATGTTTTCTAATCAGAACTAGAAAAATCAAAAGATTAACCTGGTTTAATAAGCTCCTCAAAATTAATTGGAGTAGAAAAAATAGTGTCGAACTCATATGTAATTTGAGTCCATTCTTGTTGTGTCAGATTGGCTTGGTAATTTTTATGGATGAGTTACTGCTGAATCATCAAAACTGTAACGGCAGAACTTCGCTGTGGCTATGGGACCAATAAACCAAAATACTTCTTAAAAGTAACACTTAGGGCTTCATGTTTATGATAAATGCATGCGGGCATATTACCTTAAAGCAAAATTTGTCCAGAACACATAAATATTGAGAAAACAAGGAAACTGCCTATCTTTGGGGATTAGAAAATGTAGAAAAAGTGGGAAAATGGCTTTTTAGCAAGGAAATAGCTGTAATACATCAGTAACGTATGAAGATAGCCATGCTTTTCCCACTCAGTAATTCTGTTAGCCAGCCATTGAACCATTACTTGCATGAGTTCCTGTACCTATACAGAGTACATTAAAAATACCAATGTATATTTCTGTGAAGTCAATAGGGTTATAGTCAGCAGGGTTCTTTTGCTCTGTGCAAGAAAGTATTAATTCAAAGTTGAGGCCACAATTTGTTCACATCTGTAAAAAAATATAAGCATTAGTTTTTTGCTGTTGTCTATAATACTAGGGTTCTTGAACTTGTTTGGTGTGTTTTAGTATGCATACACTGGTATTACGTATGCGACTAATTCAACATTGTCAATGTAGCTTCATATAATAAAGAAAAAATCCTTTTTGTTCCTGGCAGAAAAATTACCTAATGATACAATCAGATAATTTTGTCACTTTTGTAGACATGAAGGTCAAGGCTCTGTGTGTATCTGTATTTTAATAACAGGCATTAAAGGCATTAAGCATATTCAATCTTTAATAATTTTTACTTCAGAAGAATTAGTAAATGTAAAATATTTTCAGGGAAGCATTTTAACATATATAAGAGTTTTCATTTTTAGAAGGTTATTTCTATAAAGAAATGCTGTGTGTCTTTATCAGTCGATAAAGACAGATAACAAATTAGAATATTAATCGATTTTTTATCTCTGAAATGGATCTTGGCAATCTGGCAGATGTAGTTTTTGCAAAATTGATAGCAAACAGCTTTGCTCTGTCACTCGAAATTCTCACTTGCAAGAGTAGAGGTGTTACGGTGGTAAGAAGTCCATATGTCATTAGTTTGGTAATCTGCACAGTCCAGTGCAGACCATACTGAAATGAAATTGCCTGATGATATCATGGGAAAAACAAAACTACGAGAAGAAAAAGAAGAAGAAAAAAAGAAAATATAAGACATTGAGGGAGAAACGGTCAGCATTTGAAACATTTTCTTGTGCTGTTGACATGTTGGAGCTTTTTATATCCCAAATGACTTTTGTTTTCCCCATTGAGAACAATAACAAATCATACATAAATGGACAATAATGAACAGGTCTAAATGTGCTTGGCTTTTATAAACTAACACAAACAGATCAACAAATAAGTTTGAGTAGCTGTCTCCAAAATATTGTAGGTGGGAGGGGAGAGGAGACCTTATTAACAGACCAGAACTTTATAGCATTTCCTTACTATTTGTTCATAGAATCACAGGGTTGGAAGGGACCCATCTAGTCCAACCCCGGACATTTTGTCAGCAGGGAGCTGTCAGCGAGATGTTGTTAGCCTATCACAAAGCTGAGGATTTAACTGTGGTAGAAAAGTTGTCAGACCTTGCCTCTTAAAGCTGGTTGCAAATTTTTTTGAGAATCTCTCTTAAAACAGAGCAGAATGTAAATTTGTTGCAACCAAATAATTTTTATAGTGCCTTTCTGGGAATTTCTTGCCATGTGAGAGAGAATAAAGATGGTGAATGAGCATCATTGAGACAGCACAGATACCAGGGTCTAAGAACACTTCCAAGACCACGGACCAGGTTTTTCCTCTGGTAGATTCAAGCTGAAGACCTGACCCTAAGTCTTACACATGGCAGAGGAATGCCACAGTCAGCAAGTTCTCTCATCGCTGCAGATCAGTGAGAAGTCTGTTTTCTAGTTTATGTGCTTTCTCATTTAAAACTTCCAAAGATCTCGTGTTCGTCCTCATGTGACAGGCAAGGCTTTGAAGGCTTAGTAGTTAATAGGAGAGGATTTTTTTTCAGTACTCTGTTGTCTATGTGCACGAGAGAAATAATTTAATGTTTTAGTTGCCTCTGCCTAAGATGCCTGCAGATGGAAAATAAGCCATCATGATTTAATGAATATATAATAGGATAGAATGTAGCCATATTTTGAAAAAGCTCACCTGCAATCAACTCAGCATGAGTGATAAAAAAGCCCTGCCATAGGAGGAGCTAATTTATATATAGTCTCCTCTTTCTGGCTTTTCATACAAATTACATAATATCGAGTCATGCTTATTTAAAAAAACCCAATGCTAAAATAGCAGAATACAAGATAACAAAAATAAAGGTGCAGTAAATTACAACGAGCTGAATAAGTATCATTCCTTCCATGTGGTGTATAATAGAACAGTCATATTTTTAAAATAATTTTTCTTAGAACACATAGAAATCCCAAGTTAAATAGTCTAGACATACTTGACTAACTAAAAATATCAGGATTCCCATTAAGATTTCACTTTGCAAAACTCCAAGGTAAGGTCTGTGCAATTTAAATTACCCTAATGTTTCCTCCTGTAATATATGCACCAGAGAAGTCTTATTTTATCAAAACCAGATGAATTTAATAGAATGAGAAAATAAAAGTTACAAGAAGAACAGAGAGTTCATTTTTATCGGTATACATTTATTACAAGAGCAGCGATGCAATATGTAAACTCAGTTAAAATTTTGATTGATACAAGCAGAAATTCTGTTTTTTCATTGATTTGTATCTCTTTAAAGTAGAACATACCCCACCTTTTGTGGCAGAAGAGTGCAGACTTCCAAAACCACACAAATCATTCAGAATGGCGATGTCCTAACATATATTTCATCCTGGATAGAGCAAGTAAGATTGCTTTATTACAATGAGTCATACCATTAAAGTGCAAAAATCCTGTAAGGTTACGGAGGCATAACTGTGAAGAATTTTTTTTCTCCGTTATGTAAATCCCTGCATTTTGGTTGTGAGTGGCTGATTTGCATAATCACAGTACAGTTGTTTTTCCATAACTGCACTGTGTATAAAAGTCACTCTATCTTAATTGGTTCTTATACTTTCTGCCCCAATTTATCTTTAATCTGCAGAATTTTAAAGCTGTTTACCAGAAGGAGAAAAAAGGCACCATCTCTGCTTTTACACTTTCCACTTTAAACATAGTAATTCCAACACCTGAAAAAGAGGGTAAAACAAAGCAGATAAAATGGCACTTACACATCTGAAAGCGAAATTGCATTAAAAGACTTTATAAGATATATGGATTCTTTCCTTCCTCCCTCTCACTGCTTTTCCATCTGGGCCTTTGTCTACAGGCTAGGAAAATATCTGCCGTACATTTACAGTAAGCGAGTTCTAGCAAGACTACGGGAATGCAAGGCAGCAACAGCTTTTGGGCAGAGGCTTTAAATGTCAAGATACTGACACTAACAATAGAAAAATAAAACTTAACATCAATCAGTATTAGTTTACTTAATAAGCATCTTTTTAAAATCAAAGCAATCTTGATGTATTTCCTAAAACCACATTCCTGTATGAGCAGAAGACCTCGTTCTGACAGCAAGGTAAATAAAACAGCAAAAATCCAATTAAATTCCAGCGTACATCTGATTGAATAGTGATACGCTGTTAATGCTTCTTGTATAATCTTGAATAGCTGTAATGGCTGAATCTATTGAATCCAGGATACTATCATTACCTCTTTAATAGGAAGTTATTGCGTATTTCTAATGCCTTTTGCTCTCTTACGTTGTAGTTGAATAAAAAGTTACACTTCCATACCAGCCTTAGTTTGAAATGTTTGGCTGGCTTGCAGCTCCATTTGGCCTCAGTTGCTGGTGCTCAAAACCCCTAAATTTGATTCATCGTGTACAACTGACTGATAATCCCCTAAACCAGGAGCTCAAAACTGTGTGATTCAGGCTAAAACCCAATGTTCTGTGCAGCCTTGTTTCACATTCTGTTTGCAGGTATTCAGAGAAAGGTTTATGTACCTCTCCTTGGTTTAGTGAATAACTGTCAAAACAAAAAGGGACTGGAGGCTGTAGAGGAAACTGTAGTAAAAACCATAAAAATAACTAAGACTCAGGTCTGGGTTAGTTCTAAATATGAGCTTAGTAAGCTGAAGTACAGAGTTGTAGATATATTTAGGTAAATTAGCACATAAAATAATTCTGGATTTATATGTTTAGCCATTTAAGTTAAAGTTTCAGCATTCAGCAGTCATCCTAGACACACCTCATCATTTCTGTCTACCTGCTAGTCTCTGCTGTTCTACCCTTCTGCCTTTCTTCATTGACCAGCTGAGGCTGTATTAAGAGTTCTTATTACCCTCTCTAAGTGGCAATAAAGTTCATTTCTTAATTGTTCATTCTTATTTGGCATCAGGATTATCAGGGAGATACTATTCAGTTTTGTCTGTTATTAGATAATTGATGATTTTGTGCATGGGGTCTTTCTGAAACTTAATTTTTATGGAGCTGACAGCTTGATCATTTGCAGAAAATAAATTCGGGCTGTTCATTTCACTGCTTCTTCTAATGGTTCCTGGAGTACAGGTGTCACTGGCATAGGGAGGGGAGGGCAAGTTCTTTTCTAAGTTCATAAAAAAGAAGCAAAATGTTCATAATAGAATGCTTTCAGATTTCAAAACTGGATTAAGAGAGAGAGAGAAATACCATAAAATCAGAATAAAGTTCTCAGCAATAGCTTTTTTTTTATATTTCCACACCACATACCAATGTTAGTCACTGCCTTAGATCTTCTTAGGTTAGCCAGAAAAAAAATTTATTCTCTACCTCGGAGACCTTCCTGTCTAAATGTAAGGCAAGGAATAGCTGTCTGCCTGCAGAAAATGAGGACTATGAGCACGTATGTTCATACATATTTTTATATGGACACACATATATTTGTCAATACGGTAAGCAGTGATCTCAGCTTAGGAGCAGTCTGACATTGTCAAATTCTATTTAAGTATCCTGGCAAAGATGACTTGAAAAGAGAGATTTAGAGGAGAATAAAGAAAGAAGTTCATGAAAGTCTGCAGAACAGCTCTGGAGGAAGCGGGAAGGCATAAATTCAAGTCTTCTTGTTCCCCTTCCTATCATCAAATCATTGCCAGTTGCTCATGCCAAGCAAATACATTCAGCTTTACACTGGGGAAGAAACAGGGGAAATCAGAAATAAAAGATTTATTTTGAAACACAGAACAAGTACAGGAAAGAGCTATTACAGTACAATAATAGAGGGGGAAAAAACCATCATTTCTAAATATAGCAATTTAAATGCAAATTTCATATTACTTTGCTTTCTCCCTGAACCCCAGTCCAGAGTTCAGTGATTACATGAGAACTTAAGCTTTTTTTTTTTTTCTCATTAAATATAAGTTTCCAGATCATCTGCTGGTAGGGAAGAGCTTGAAAGTACTGCCCACACACATCCAGAATACACAAAAATCATGAGACAAAAGAAAAAAAAATCAACTTTGTTATTTTTTAAACTCATGATGTGAAAATGCCTTCATTATTTTTAGGGGTCCAGAATATTTTGAATGCTTGAAATAAGGATCCTGAAAATACAGCTTTTAAATCTGAAGTATCTAAATAGGTACTGATGGGTGGAAGAGTGGAAGGGGAAAACTCATGAAGTAGAACATGGATGAAAATCTTTGTGTGGAAGGAGTGGCATGTGGTCTGATACCCTGATGAATTACACTGTTGGCATTTTAATGACTGATTCGGCCATGAAAAAAATTTTTACAGTCCATGAGTTATTTTCCATGAGTTATTTGCCTTCTAATAGGCTCTACTTAACACGTCCTGTAATTTTTGGATCTGTGACAGCTGCCAGTTTGAGCCTCATACGGGACTGAGCTGGGACCCTCAACCTGTTAGAGGTATGAGCTGCTCTAATGTGACCCAAAAGTGCTGCTGCAGACCATAAGTGCTGCATCCAGCACCATCAAGCACATGTGCTTGGCAGGTTACACATATCTTTCAATCAAAGCAAGCTCAGCCCACGCATCTGACACACCTAGATCTGAGGGAGGACCCTGTTCCTCTGCTGGCCCTTATCTTGGCTCCTTGGACAAGCCAAGAAAGAAAGGAGAAATCGAAAGAGCAGACTCTTACAACTCGAACCGGAGCACCAGCTCCAGCACCCTCCATCCCCAGCACAGGGGGAGCCTGTCACATGCTAAATCCACGTCCTCTTCTGCGGCACCTTGAGAGTGCACTATCCCGTCTGAAAGGAAATGCGGTCTCTCAACCAGAAGCATACTGGGACCGTAACCTCAGTGTCAAACTGAATCATACATTATTGATTACGTGNCAGGGAGGTGGTGGAGTCTCCGTCTCTGGAGACATTCAAAACCTGCCTGGACGCGTTCCTGTGTAACCTGCTCTAAGGTGGCCCTGCTCTGGCAGGGGGGTTGGACTAGATGATCTACTAAGGTCCCTTCCAACCCTAGGATTCTATGATTCTATGATTCTATGAAACAGCAGTTGGGTTTGAGTTGTACGATCTGAAAAAAGGGGGAAGGAGAAGCAAGTTCTCCTGTAAAATACATGATGCTGAGAAGATTTCAGCAAAACATAAGAAAACAAAAAACCCCATTCAGATTACCTTTTACAGCCATGGGGGTGAAATTCACCTATAGCAGAAACAGGGGTGAACACCTGCCTTTGGTTTGGTGACAGGGTTTTAACAAGGGGTGCTACAGTACCCCCAGGGGTCTCCTCTAGCACATCACTGTGATTATTATTTTATATGTTACGACTCCGGTAGGTATTTTATTGCACTATAGATATATCAAGTTGTGCCAGTGCCTTATAAATTGAGTAGAGAATTCAATTTACAAGCAGAAAACTGAACGTGGTTACTGGCTTCCTTTCAGTACTGGGAATGTATCTTAAAATTTCATTACTTTGTGTGAGGGAAAGTGCACTAAAATTATGTTTACATGCATAAAATAAACACAATCTTTGCTAGTCTTTTTCAAACTTACCTGCAGATGAACTGTCTACAGAAATTACCCATTATCTGTTATAATTCACTTTGTAATCTTGTTCTGAAAATGGGAGTTCATGGAACAATTGTTCTGAACTTAAAATTGAGAATACATTTAAAGATTGATTCTCAGCAGTGTACTGCTTAAAAGAAAAAAAGCACTTGGGACTATGGTTAATAGATTTGCTTTTTAAAAGTATGGTATAAATGGGCAATGAAAATATAGGAATTACTGTTAAGATGGATATTCCATCCTTACCTCAGCTACTTGTGCCTAGGCACTGTGGCAGGCTAGAAGATAATTCTCTTGCATTTTTGTAAGAACCAAGAGTAGATGATTACACCTCTGTTATTCTGAGGCACTGTTGTAAATTGGCACAGCTGAAGAATAGAATGTCGTTCTTTGTTGTTATTGTTAACTATTCTACCTAGAACTGAGTTAGTTTGCTGCTGAGAATTATCCAAATTAAAGTCTTCCCCGAGGTATTATAAACATATAATACCCTCCTTATTTTGGTTGATACATGCTTTTTAAAGTATTTAAACTTTTTTAAAGATATAAGAATTCCTTTATTGATACAGTATTTAAGATACCTGGTCATCCATGCCAGATTGCCAAGGTGGGTGAAATACTAAGCCACTGAACTCCAACAGGAGCTTTCAGGAATGCTATAGGTCCATAGCATCTTTTCTTGCATTCCTTTTATCTTTTACGTCTTGGCTTCTATTTCAAACGAGATTTTGAACTGGTCTAGATCTGAAAATCTCTGCTTCTTCCAGAACACGCAGCCAGTTTGCAAGAGCTGTGGAGGTGGCCTCAGATCTTCAGAAGGATCTTGGTATGGGTAGACTTTGCTCTGGCTCCACAGAAGGAAGCTGTGCTGCTGAACTTGAATGACTGCCTCATGAAGGCTGAGTTCCAGCTGGCAGCTGAGCATTAGCCATCTGCCTACTCCTGTGCAGGTTTCTGAATCTGAATCTAATCTTAATTATCAACTTCAGCAAGAGCTCCCTAATTTGCTCACAGCCCCTGTATCATCTGGGGGCATGTTTCAGTACTGTAGCTGGCACTATTTCCCTATTGCAGCAAGAGGCGCCAAAATGAAAGATGAGGTTTGTCCTTTCAGATGGGAAAGGCATTTCAACCCAGATCTAAAAAGAAGCTCCAGAAATGTTCAGGGTTTCTACACTTAGCTTCTAGGAACTAGCCTCTGGGAGTCAAATTCACAAATCTGAGCTAAATTCCTTGGTTCTTTTCAGAACAACACAGAAACAAGAGGCCCAGGTTTATCCAGAAGGAAAAAATGGAGGGAGATGAGTCTCAAATGGTACCAGTCTCACAGGTTCTGATATCTAGGAAGAGCCCTAGGTTAAGCCCTTATAGGAGACAGATTCGCAGCCTGAAAACACTCTCCCTGGCCTTAGAGACCTGATTTCTCTCACTTTGAGAGCGATTAATTAATTCTTTTCTGTCAGCGTACAATCTGATGAAGAGTGGGGGAACTCAGTGGACCAGAGACCTGACTGAAGGACAGTATAAGCATTTTGCTGTCAATTACAGTTGGACAAAATAAGCAAATAACACTGGGTATTTAGGGCTCCTTACTCTTAAGCAAATGCCTCACACTAGGCTACAGAGTCTGACCCCATGAATCCTGTGTTTCTTTCCTATCTGTTCCTGCAGGAAAGGCAGATCCATGTTAGTTTTCCAGAGTTAGTCTCAGGAAGACTGAGAACTTGGGTATTTTAGGCTGCAGCCTGAATGATATTCCTCAGCCTTTGGTGGCAGCTCCCATGTGTTGTCAGTTTGAAGGAGCCACACAAACCGTTCATTTGACACAGTGGAGTAGGGGTGGCTGTTCCTAGAAGAGGAAGGGAGAAGGAGTGTCCTAAAGCTGGTGAGCTGTCCATAGGATTGAAAGTCATTTCCACATGAGAAGCTTTCTCCTCCTAGAGCCATGTCAGGACCATTCACCTTATGGCTGTATCCCAATGGGGAGGAAACCTCCAGGACTAGGACAGGCATCAAATATATTTTTTTACTTGAAACAGTTTATAGAGAGGCAATACATTTGTCACATAGTCAACAATGTCAGTAATAATTTCTATACATTTCTTAGAGATACTTTTATAATCCTTCCTTACCAGAGTTCATTGGTTTCCTTCTGTGTTACTTCATTTATGTACTTATTAACACTTTTATCCTAGCCAGAACTCACATGAAAAAATTGGCACAAGCAATACACTTGCTATCCAACATTCAGACTTGTTTCTTCTTTCAAACCTCACCTCCCCCAAAGCCAGCTATTTTATCATTTTTTCTAAGACATCAGTACACAATTTTCAGCAAACACATGCTCTAAGCTGGAATATAGCATTTCAGGTCTCAGCCCCGGAGCCAGTTATTTGTTTGTAATATGCCATGGGTGCAGATTTACTTGTAGCATGGACAAGAGAAGGAGGACAGAGGAAGATAAGGCAAGCTTACTATTCATAAATTCAGCCTAGCGTAGCTTTTTAGATTGCAACTCAGTGATGGTAATCACTGTATAGGAAACTCTTCCAGAATACCAATTTCTGAACTCTCTTGCCTTCATGAAATATTTATTGATGAGTTTTACGTCCTAGGACAGTGAGGTGACCAAGATGACAGAAAATAGTATGGGGGGTGGAGAGGATCAATGAACAAACAAGAAAGCTTAATGTTACCTGAACTCAGGGCATAATATTAATGATGATAATATAGCATGAAAAAATGTCAAAATGGACTATTCTGAAACAGCCATGCATTTATTTAACAGTGATTGTATGGTACAAAAAATACTTACGCACACTGCTTTTCTTGATATAAATATAGGTATGTAGGAAGAGACAAAATGGAAGAGGGAAACTATTTAGAAAAATCATTTTTCTCTTCAGTTAATGCATTAACTGAAGTGTTTAAACTGTGCAACATCCTTGATTTGCAACAGCTCTTTTTTGTTGGGATCCTACTGACAGCTGGGCTTTGATTCTGCAAAGTGCATGGATCTGTCCACCACCACTACTATTTCTCACTGCCACCTAGCATAAGAAAACTAGCTATAATTTTATAATGATAATGACAAGAAGCATTTTTATTCTGTTGAGCTGAATATTTGTCCTGGTGATTCCTAGTAGAAAAGGAACAGAAAATATATGCTCTTTAAAAACAAACAACCAATACCCTGAATTGTGTCTATGTTAGGTAAAATGATTTCTGATACCAAATCCCTGATGGCATAGCAACGCTAGCTGAACCCTGCAGTGCAGGATGAGTGCAAATTGGTGAACAAGTCTTTTCTTGTTCTCAAGTCTTTTTCTTGACTGACCTACGCCACTCCTGTAAATAACATAACACAACAGAAGTACACACTTACTTGATACAGCCATACGAGTATAGCATGGGTATGCAGGCTGAGTTCAGGTACTGAAATGATACAGAGCAGATTTTAGAATTTCAAAAGGTTTAATCCAGTGAAGTATTTAAATGTGTACTAACCTTTAAGCTCCTGAATAGTGCATCAAATTAAATTTGTTACACACAAGTGGTTTGGAGGATCAAGACTGTAAACCCTTACATTTCTAATACATGCTGCAATTTACCTGATGAACTGCTACATTAATTCGTATTTTAACGTAAATTAATTTTACTTTAGCTATGGTTATTTTAAAAGTTTGGCACTCTACAAGTGATGTAATATTAAAGACACGTACCACACACGGATAGTGGTAATTGCAAATTTCTTTTCAGACCTTCATAAATACCAGCTTAATATTTCTACCTTCCATTTCATTTTACTAGGCTGCTTGCTGAGAGTTGTACCCTCTTTTGTCACGTGGCCTATTATCACAACACACATTTGCATGATTGTTGTCAAAAAAAGAAGGCATTTAGGGCAGTTGTTTAGTTTAAATGATCAGTAGAGTGCTACTTTGAGATCATTGGGACGGGGAGACTGAAATTTTCCAATGGAAGCCGTTGGAAAAATGTAATTACCTCACTTGGGATTTGGGCCAACCCTGCAAACATTCAATTTCCACAGAAGTGATTGAGGTTCTTTCCATTTAGTTTAATGAGAGTTGGATGGGGCTGTAAGGCATTACAGTCCTTTGGGGAAAATCCCAGGGGATCTTTCATCACCACAAAAGCTGAGGACATTGGTTTTATGCTTCCTCCAAAGCGCAGCAGCCCTTGCATCAGCGTGTCTCCACTGCTGTTCCCCAGCATTACCGGCTCAGGGGGAAGCAGGCCACCACGGTGCCGCTCTCTATGCCTGAGAGGGATCCAGGATACTGTCAGATGATGTTGTTTAGTTTACTTCTGGGTTTAGGTCATCCATGAGCTTTAGTGAGTTGTTCAGCTGTTTCGTGGGTTTACTGGAGCGCTGTCGCGATGGGCAGGGAGGGGGTGTGATGCCTCACTAATTCCTCCCTCCTTTCAGCTTTGGCACTGAGAAGCAGCTGAAAGTCAGCATCAGGCTGTCACAGGGTTCAAGATTTTTTCAGTGGCTGGATCCCAGCAGTACTTTAATTCTTGCAGACAAAGTTATAGGATTGCCTCCAATGCTACTGATAGTTCTCTGTTTGGGCAGACTTCTTTAATCTTTCCCCTGGTGTCAGGGCGAATTATGAAGTACTAGGAGCATACATTGTATCAGTCGTGTATGCTAAGATGGATCACTTTTAATAGATTAGCAAACGCTGTAATGCCTGTTTATTTCAAAGTTGATTTTGCTTTGATTTGGTTTTTGTAAGAGGTGAAGATAAGCTGTCATACACTTACGTCAACATATGACTAAAATAAATTATGTCCATGCTTATAGTTGTTGGGGATTGTACTTACTGTCCAGTTCCCAGACTTAATGAGAATACCCAAATCGTGAGGATGTTGAATTACAGCAGTTTGTTACTCATTCAGCATTGTCAGAGAGTTGGGAGCCATTAGGAGACTGAAGTGTCAGGGATGATTCTTGATGTAGGAAAGCAATGATCATATTCCCTGCTTTCCCACAATATTTTATGGGGGAGGAAAATAAAGGGGGTTTGCATCAGTATTGTGTTTGTACTGACATTTGGGGAGTAGAGAATTGAAAGCCATAAAATATCTATGTTCTGTCCTGAAGTGAACTTTAAATTGCCTTTTTTAAGGTAAAAAAGAATAATAATAATCAGTGGTTCTTTCTGCAAGAAGGCGCAACATTTGCTTCCACCAGACAGGTGACCATTAATGACAGTATCTGTCTTCACAATCTTCGTGTCACTAGGTCTGATGTTCTGAGAATTACTATTACAGAGTATGGTGACGAGATGTATGGCTTGTAAGCATTAGAGGTCACATCTGTCATCTGAAAGTAAACGATAAACAATTTGTGACTTACAACTCCAGTTCCTCTCACCATTTTTCACCCACTGCCTCTTCTCCTTACTTTTTCCTGCTTCTCTCTTCACACAGCGCCTTCTCCTCTCATTTACCCTTTCTGCCTCTCCGGAAGAAAAATCAGTTTTGCCATGCTACGACTTTCACAGAGAATACAGTTACAGGAAGAAAGAGGGAAGTTAAAGCCTCTGACATTTTTTTGACATATGGCTGAGAGAGGCATAAGGCTCCCTGCCAGTGCTAGTCTCTGCTCCGGTCTCCAGGCTCCCTGTCTGCCATAGGATACTTAGGAAAAAGACTAAATATAAAACAATATTACTCTACTTTACCCTCTACTTCACACAAAGCTTGCTAGGGAGTGAAGAGCCTTCAGCTAACACTTTAGTAAAGCAGACGGAATACTGATGTTTATTTTTTGGTAACTTCAAGACTAATGTACTGTAAAATGTACATTTTTTTTTCTTGTCACAGTGGCAGAAGTCATGGGGGTAGGACTAGCTCAAGACTAACACGGCTCCTGTCAGTGGTCGTTCTTTACCCCATGAATATATTGAATGTTCCTGCACTAAATCAAGAACTGAAAACCTCATATCCCTGCTCAAGTGTTTTTTAACTGCTACAAACTGCGCTACTTGTTTGGCAAGAAACGTTTTTGTCAGGAGAGTCAGAAGAGACAAGTGTGTTGCATATGACCCTACGATGTCAGTGTCAGTCAGCAAAATTGTGTGGGACCTCAGATAAGGATCAACAATTGAGACAAGCCAGGATAAATCTCAGCATTGCCAAGTTTAGAGAGAAGCCAAAGGAAAATTGGTTACAGCGCTGACTTCCAGAAGGTTGTTTCCTGGCATGAGCTGACTCAACTTGAAGGCATGTGAGGACAATCTAATAAGCACTAGCCACTTGTAAGGGATATGCCTGTCAAAAACTGCTTTCATAAAGGGATAGAAGGGTTATCAATCAAAATATATCCTACCTGTTGAACATAATTAAAATATTTTTACTAGAGAGCTGTTTAATGGGGTTTATTTTGGGGTGGTATTTTTAACTCTTCAGTGGTTGAATCTGTGGAAGCCACTGCAGAGATATTGGATCTCTAAGCCATCAGCAGTGAGGTAAATGGCCTTTAGTTTTTACTCCAGGGAAGGATTTCTTCTTTCATCAGGTGTCACCTCTACCAAGATGTGCCTGCATAAATATAACTAGCTTCACTTACTTTAGTAGAGACTCCTGGGACAACACTGCCAACATAAGTTATTTATGATTTGGGATATGCTGAATACTAGTCACAGCACAAAAATATTACCTTCCAAGCTTACTGCATATTGCAGGTGATGGAGATAAAAACTTTATTCTTATTGAAGGACTATTTCACTATAACAATAAAATTTATTGGCCTGTTTTTACCTCTGCCAACTGCACTTCTCAGTGTTCCATATGTAGCCATAACTTTGGCTCTGAAGGTCCATTGAAAAGGGGTGTTGATGTCTTCCGTTTCTTCAGCTCAAGGATGATCTCCTCACCACCTAGCCAATCTAGGAGTCTGTGACAAGTCTGATTGGAAATACTAAAACTGTCATCTCAAAATAAGCAGAAGTTATCTATTAGTTTCTGGAAACCCTTTTTGAGATTTCACCAAATAAGTCCTAATTTTGCTGCGCTGCAGAGCAGTATGCTAGTACGAGCAATCAGAAAGTGAGGCAAATATTCACAGATTTATTTCTGAGATAATTTGGGCAACTCAATATTATTTTGCTGCACTCCTTAATTATTGAAAATATAGCATAAGCAGCACAGGGTTAAGATTCAAATTTTATAAAGTGTTTTTCTCACCAATATAGTTGACTTTCAAGTCTAGAAGTTAGAAACTTTGCATCAGATGTCCTGTGTTGTTTTCAAAAATAATTTCTATCTTACTGTATTTTGTATCTTACCTGGTTTTTAGCATATATAAATTACCATTTTATATTTATGGTGGCTTAAAACTCTGTACTGATTTAAAGACAATTCACAGGTGGCTGAGCCATAATAAGACCTTCATGCATTATAAAAGTAGTTTGTCTTAGGAGTAATGTATATTGAGTGAACATAGGAGAAAAGTGTGATCAAAGTAATACAAAACTAATAGTAAAGATAATAAATAAAAATACACAAGCAATGAATAAATAATGACTAATTAGTAAATCATACATTATAAAGAGTAAAACAAGTAAATCCAATGTCCCTAATGCAATATATATATACAGCCACATGTTTGTACCACACTCAAAATCTCCAAATTGCACTGAAATCAAAAATATGATGCGAAAATAACAACGTATTTGACAGTCTCCATTTAATTTCTTAGGAAATGTATGATACCATGATAAAATACAACATCAAGAAAATCTAGATCTGAATAAATTTTCCCTTGTATAAAGTTAAATGTTTTTCATTTTGAACTTTTCTTCATGTTACATACTTAGGAGAAAGAAAACATGATTTTTTTGAAGCCTCTGTTACCCTAAGGCTTTTGAGTGTAGTGCACGCTACTGTTAACCATCAGTGCACGTATTCACAAAGGGGCATATTCACTCTGCTGCATGGGCCTCTGTGACAGCCTGTGCAGCACGTAAACCTCACCTTAATATAAGGTTTGAATTATGAAAGATGCCTTTTGCAAGCTTCTACAATGGAGTAAATTTCACACCAGCATATAGAAAAATACCATGAAAATGACTATTTGATTAGCAATTTCAGAGTGACATCTCATTTGAAAATCAGTTATGACTTACCAAAATATCCCTTTTCTATGAATCACCACACTTATTTTTCCTAGGTTAAAGGAATGCTGTCAAAAACATGCAATGATTTTTTTCTGTGCATTAGCAAGTTCACCTCAAGACACAATCCTACAAACATTGTTCAGCATAGTTTTGCTGAAATTAATGGAACTATTTACAACTGAAAGGACTCAAATCTGAGCTCTACTTGTCTAGAAACATCAGGCAGCAAAGAAAATTACTTTAATGGGGCAATTTTGAGAATTTTCATCATTTATTATTTCTTCTTGATAATGGAACCCTGCATGTACCTTTTTTCAGAGAGCAGACCCGATTTTCGCTATGAGATTTATCTGTCTTATCTACTGCCCTTGTAACTTGGAGTTTGTATTTTCATTTTTGGAACTAGTGGGACTACAGTGGGGCTAAGGAAGGAAAGGGAAATGCTGATAGTGTTGTCACCAATTTTATTTTCTAATAAGGATAGTTGCTAAGGCACTACCATGAGAGGGAGAAGAATTAGGCTGGTATCTTACTCAGCCTAACCAAGTTTAAACCCACGTATCTCACTCCATAGCGAAGCAAGAGAGCCTCTGGGCTGTAGGTTGGACTGCACGGAGAATGCATTACTCACCCTTCTCACCAAGGACAATACAGAAGTCCTCCATGGGAGACCCAGGGACTCAGGAACACTGTTCTGTGGGAGAAGTGGCTTAGCTTCTGGCTTATGTGGGGTAAATAGCTCACCAACCAAGAAAAGAGAAGTCTCCAGACCTCTATGCTCAATCCTTTTTCAATTTTTCACACAGTGAATATTTCATCTAAAATGGTAGGGTCAATTTGCTGGTCTTCTAGGAGAGTGTCATATCTACAGTATAGTTCTTACATGCTCTCATTCCATGAATCTCCTCTAACACAAAGTGTGGCCTCATGTGGAGAATTTTCCAGGAATATAGAGCCATGCCTGTTCCACAGAGTTAAGGACATACTGGAATTCAACATTTTAGAAATCTGGTGAGCCTTGAGAAAGGGAGAAAGAAGAAAACCAATGAGATACGGAGAGCTGTTTGCCCTGCTTGAATTTAGACTCATGATGAGTACTGTACAAAGGCATATCTTTGCCTCTCTACAAACATAATTACTTTAGGTAGCAACAAGATCAAGACAATTCAGAATATTTCTCTAAGGTGGGAATATGTCAGATATCTTTGTCTACTGTAATACTTCATGGAAGTACCTTGTGATGAACTTTACATTGTGATGAACTTTTCATCAAGGTTTGTGCTCCTTTGACCTTCTTTCATATGAGAATTGCTGATTTAAGCATTTTAAGACAGTTGTCTAACATGAAGTTTCTTACCTGAATTTTTGAGAGGGAAAGAAAAAAAAATAAACACTGGAAGTTATTCTTTTACATTGGTCTCACAGCCAATATGTATGACTGTATACTGGCTAGAGGGTTATACACATTATTTTGTTACCTCATGGCCATTTTAGTTCTCAGTGCTAGAATCACTTATGGCAGAATTGCAATTGAGAGCCATAAGTTTTCATACTGAATACAATGTCTGTGGAATGTTTATTTGCCAGGAAGAAAGGGGATTCTGTAATAGGAAGACAAGGTTTTGATCATGCCTGATTTTTCCATGGACAACTCACATCAGTAATGTAACTACATCTGCAAAAGTGTTTTTTGCAGTTGAGTTCTGCCTTAATAAGTGAGGCTGAAGGATGACTTACAGTTTCAAGCTTTTTTTCTTTTTTCCAACAGTATCATTTTGCCTAATGAAAGGACATTACCTCCCCCAGTCAATGCTGCCTCCGTTGCTGTTGTAATGTATCTGTGGATACATTATCACTGCTTCTGCGTCTGTGAATGAACAATTCCAAAGCAGATACAGAGAATTTATTTGCTGGTTACTCACCTGCTATTAAAGTGGTTCCAAATAAAGTCAAATGGCAGACACACTGGCTCTTGGAAGCTCTTTACAACTATAAAAGGAATTCTATGCGTTCTCTGCAGCGCTCAAGCTGCTTTACAGATGCACCATATTTAATTAGATTAGTTTTAATTAGACTGCAGATGCAAAGCTGCATCTGTGTATCACTATTAATCTGTTTTGAGGCACTTTCAGCCAATAACAAACCACCATCTCATTTGCATTCATTTAAATGTGTTAACCTTTTGCTGGCTGGAATAATCACTATGGAAGAACATACATAATTTAGAGATTAATGTGTTGTTATTGTCATGTGGCACCATATGCAGAAAGTGAAGTAGCCTAAGAGATAATCATGCAAGGGAAGGAAAAAGGAAATTGCACTGAAGAATTAGTTCACTCTTAAATAAATCTTTTTGAGAATTCCATTTATACTTATTTAAATTCCTTTAGAGTACTTATTTTCCAAGACAATCTTTGCAAGCTTTGGACTTTATTGATTGCTCTTCTACCCTTAATGTTTGTTTTCTTTATGATCTTTTCATTTTTATTTCTTCATGCTTCACAGAGTCCATTTTCTTTAGCTGCCTCTCCCTTTCTGTTCTGAGCTGAACTCAGTTCTGAGGAGAGGGAGGATTAATTGTTCATTACTGGTGATGCTAAAGGTTTGAAAGAACTGTCATTTAGCTATTGCAAAGTTCTTACTGGAGAGAGCACAGCTGCTTCTTTAGTTAATGGCAGAGTACTTGCAAGAAGAATTGGGAACCAGGGACAGGATCCTCGCTGGACAGAAGTCATCAGGACCGAGGCCATTGATTTCAGGAAATGAGCCTTTACCCGTGACTTCTAATTCCTGAAGTGATTATTTTTGCTATGCTTAGTTACAGCATTCCCTTTTAATTTTTATTTCTCTACTCTGGCCAAACTTGTGGTTAATCACTTCAGGTTCAGTTGTATTTATATAGGGCAGAAGCAAGAACTCTGCTGTGTACTTTTAATTTTAAGCTTTGATCATTTTGTCAGCCTTTTTGATCAGTAGCAATGAAATTAATCCAATGAAAAGAATGAGTTTTAATTAAATTATTTTAATAAGTGGGATGCACTTTCAAGCAATGAGTCGTTGTTGCAGTCATTGTTAAATTGCAATAAGAAAATGTGTCCATGTAGAGCATCTGCTAAGGCTGACTGCAAATACTGGAGCATGGAATCTTACTGGAGTGGAAATATGCCAGTCTCAGGAGAGAAGCATACACTGGGCGTGGGCTTAGATTGACCACTCTCAAGTTTCACTGACATTCTTTGCGATCCTGAAAGCAGGTCACAGGTCATCCTCTCCCTGCTTTTCCTTCTCTGAAATTAAATTAATACTTTTCTCTGACTATACCAATTAGCAAATTCTCATTCAGAAAGCAATTCAAAGATAAAAAGCAATTAAGATGGGGTGGTCAAAGAGAGGACTGTAGATCCAAGTCTAGTATAGAACTTTTGAGTCAGACCCTGATGACCATTTACGGCAGCAAGGTCAAACAAAAGTGTCTAATAACTGATTTTCAGAGCTGGCATAAGGTTCTATTTCCTGTTCTCTTCCCAAAGAATAGAAGAAGCCAGTGGCATTTCAGCACTGAGTTTTCAATATGCCCTTACAGGAATGCTTCACTTAGTGGAGAAAGTGTGGCCTGGATGTACCTGTAGGATCAATCTGTGCTGAGCACACTCAGTGTTAGGAGGACGCTACAGAAGGAGATGGAGGAAAAGGATGCTCTTTCAGTGAATTGAGCTCGTACAATTAGATCCCATAAGGGATGTAAGTGGCTAGAATGTGTCTGGGTTTCTTTTGGGCAGTCTAAGGCAAAATTGACACCTGCTGAAGATAATCAAAGGTGGACTCTGGTACCAAGAGAGGGGATTTATTTCTTTCTGTCATATCCAAGAAAAATGAGTGACTGAATTTGAGAAAAGCTTGCAGCCTGGATTCAGTATTGCATGGCTGGACTTCAGACTCAGCACAGGTGGGAGTCAAGGGGTCTCAGTACGATGAAGAGTCTCCCAGGCTGCCTGTCCAGCAGCAAGCCAGATACAGGAATTTAAAATGGAGGATTTTCATCTGAAACCCTTAGCACATGTCTCAGAGCAGCAGACTGGTTCACCTGTCCGCATAATACTGGGGAATGAAAATTCCCCTTTGAAGGACAGGTGCCTACTGCCCTTCTTTTCGGGGAACGGGGGTAGGAGTAGAAGAAGGCTGAGTCCTCTGATATTAGACTGGTAGCACACTCGCCATTTTTGTATATTAATCAGAAAGTTAGAGGTCTCCTCCAGGAAATGGAGAGACTTAGATTAAATTCCTTCATTGAGCTGGAAGCTCTAATGTATGACAGCATTTCTAACTCATGCTGAAGTCATGGAAATATGTAGAAATAAAGTAGGAAATAATTCAAACTATAGGCAAAAGTGAGAGTGGAAAACAGATTTCTGGTTCCCATTCTCAACATGGCTAAATTTTAGAATGAGCAGCAATCACAAAATAAAATGCAGAGGTTAATTAAAGGAGTCTTCTTTTTCATGGTTCCTCCTCTGCCCCAAACCTTGCAGAGTCATACTTCACCTCTACTTTATGTCAGGTTTTAAAACAAAAAAGGAGGAGACAAAAGTACTAGATGAGATTTTTAGGGAGAGTTGCTGTCTTAAGAGACAAACTGATAGTAGTAGCTTTTCTTGATAGCAAAGATTAACAGGACAAAGGAAGCATCAGAACAAACTGCCTGTATTAATCCATACCATACAAGAACATTTTCTGCTGTCCTTCAGGATGATATGTGTGCTTACAAAACAGTCCCTTCCAGCCTTCTTTCAGATCCACATCATCCCCTAAACTAAAACTATCAACTCTGGGTTACAGCTGTAACACACACTCATGGCCTAGCTGCATATAGGGCTTGACTAGAGCTCATATAAATTAATTATTCAGGCTAATTAGCAGGAGACTGAAGCACAACAGGAGAGAAAACATATTCCAGGCATGCTAAATTAATGTCTTCTCACATTGCTGGGTAGACAAAGTGAGAAGCTCAGTAACAGTGCGGAGCGTGTTATACTTGTACCTTACAGAAGTAAAGACGAAGGAAATGAGAATCAAGTTGCATGTAGTATGTAGGAAATCTGGATTAAGAGATCAAATGCAGTCTGCAGCTGTTTCATTCCACAGACCTGAAGAGCTACATCTGTACATCAACCATATAATTTTGATGCAGATTTCAACATACTAACATGAAATTCCAGACATGTATATGCAAAGGTTGTATTCTTGGTTCCTTCAGCAAAGTGACCACTTTTCCAGTGATCACAGTGTTGCAGTTTACCCCCATCTGGCAGCTAAAACCATGCAGCTGCTCGTGCAGTTCTCCCCCTTCCCCAGAAGGGCAGGGAGAAGAGGGAGAAAAAGAGAGGAAAGGGAAAGGAAAAAACCTCATGGGTTGAGGTAAAGACAGTTTAGTACAGACGAAAACAGAAAAGGAAAATAACAATAATAATAATAATACGAGTCACTCTCACCACTCATTGAATTGGCACTGTCCTGAGCAATGATCGCAAGTACCTGCCTCCTGGCCAACTCCCATTTATATACCGAGCATGATGTCTAAGCTACAGAATATTCCATTGGCCATTCCATTGCTCTGTTCAGGCTCCTTCTCAGTTCTTATGGGAAGCTGAAAACAATCCTTTAAAAATATAAACATCACCTGTCAAGAACTAAAACAATATGCTTATTGGCATTCCTTTCAAACCAAATCTGAAACACTGGCAGCCACTAGAAAGGATAACTCTGTCCCAGCTGAAACCAGGACACGCAGCTTCCCTGGGCTTGTACGGGTAGCTTTTAATGCCTCCTAGGAGCAGTTTTACTTTTTTCCAGACTGAACAAGAAGTGAGGAAGACTTGAATGCCTAGCATTTGCGCAAAGCGTTTTGGAGACAATTGTGACTTTACCTCAGTGAAGCAAAATTTCAGCTTTTGTATTTACAGAGACCAGAAAAACGCCTCAGAGTTGTTGGCCTAAAAAAGAGTCTTCCTTCTTAGGGAGCATAACTCCAGATTTGATTAGATCTATTAATGAGGTCAAATGATGCTTTTAGGCTGGTAGCTAATGTAAACCAAATCTATTTATCACTTTGGCAGTGGTTTCTGCAACAAAGTTAATGACCATTACAGTATTTTCAGTTAGCCTATCAGGAATGGTGCTTTTTGTGCAAAAAGGCAGAAGTTAGTAATCAATCATCATCATCCTCATCATAATAGTGCTGCTAAATGAGCTTCTGAAAAAGAAGAACAACACGGCTATTAACCTTAACCGTACTTTGAAAATAGATTTCTTCCTACAAAGGCCGCTACTGATATGTGGGTTGCAGCCTTGATAGCTTCTTGCAGAATAAAGGAGGTCGAAATACTAGGCAAGGGCACAAACCATATTTAGATTCTTTGCTTCAGTCTTTTAAAGTAAAACTGAACGCTTAAAGAGAAAGGTCAAACCCTGCTATTTTTTTAAATAGCAGGTGAAAACAAGATTTTTTTCGAAGGACTTGAGTCGCATACAGTCAGTGAATAATCAAATTATTTTTTTTTTCTTTATTAGCAGTGTAAATGTCTAATAACATACAGATTCTACAAAACTGTATCTTTATAATATCTTCTGATACCCATTTTCATAGTGACAGTCGTGTGCTGGCAGAACAGAGAGCAGACTGCTGCAAAAGCTGTTGTGCATATTCGTACCAGCGGTGCTTTCTTGGGAAGTTTGGCTTGGAGGGGAAGAAGTGAGGGGCGTTATCTTTGTGGTGCTTGTTGAGGCAGAGGTGAGGCATGCCGTGAGAATGGGTCTCTCTTTCCATCCCAGCACGGGGATGAGGCTTGGGGTAGCTGCGCTGTTGGTACCTACTCCCTCAAAATTTACAAAGCTGGTGTAAATATCCTGACCAGCACCTCTGCTAAATAGATAGAGGTATGAAAACATTTTAGTTTGCAAGCCTGGGACCATTGAGTCCTTCAGCACACACCCCCAGGCAGTCTGGCAGAACAGCTCGCCTTGGTGCCCTGGCCTGCCAGGCGTGCATCATACACCACTGCAGCAGAGCACACACCATTATGCACCCAATCCCACGAACCAGTGTCACCCATGTAATGTTCTCGAAACACCTGCAGCATGGGTGGTTTGCTCTCTGCCCTTTCCTGAGCTGAGCAGAGTGCCACAGCAAGGACAGAGGTGCCTGTCAGGAATGCTCTCCTGCATACCCCTGCACAACTGAATCAACAGACAATTTGAGGTCCCTTGGAAAAATGCATACATACAGCCATAACCAAGCCTTGCTTAGACCCACTGAGGTGAGCAGAGCCAGCCAGGGGTGGAATAGTACAGCCTCAACACCTGCACCCTGCTCTGGCGGCATACGCTATGTGACTGACACATAGTATGAGCCTTTCCCTGTGTATGGTGCATCTGATCAGGCATTGCTGGCCATGCACCAAGACATAAGTACATGCTAGAATTACCTACCAACCCTAACATCCACTTGCATCCATATTTGAGAGGACACTGGACCAACAAGGTGTATCTTGTTGACGATCTCTGAGAACATGCGCATGGCTCGTGCTTGTCATGCCCGCCAGCAACTGCACATAAATACTACAGGGCTATTCTTGGTGTTACAGGCACTCTAGAAACAAAGGTGACAGACCATTTGGGATGTTTCAGTCGTGGTGACTAGGGATAGGGGATTTCATCTCACACTAAGGGGTCAGCATGAAAGTCCTATGTGTACAACCATTTTTGCAAATAAATAGACAAGACTGTGTGGTCTAAAGAATTATTGAATGCCCCAAATTTTTAATTGGGGCATTTCCCTTAAAAGCTGTTAGCTGGAATCCCAGAGCAAGCCATGGTTGAAATCTGATTTGTCTGGGGCTAACTGCTGTTGTCTCAGTAACTCAGTTAGCTCAGGCACTCCTTTTGGAGGGTCCCAGACAAAGACTGTCTTGGGGTTTTTGTGTCCTTTGTTTCAGGGCCCTGTCTTAGCCAGAACTTTGGCCACCAGTGAGTTACAGAGGTGCCAAGCTGGCTGACTGGGTTCCCTCCAAAGAGGGCATTCATGTCCTAGGTGGATAGGATCCAAAGAGGATCTTGGTGAGGTGATAGAAGGGGCACAAGGGAGCACGAGGCGATGTGCTTGGACAGACTGCATCTGGTAGTGTACAAGCCTGGTGCATTCTCATGGGCTGATGGGTGGACAAGGGCACAGCTCTTGTGAGCAGTTATTTACACCACGATGGAGACGTACCCACCACACAGACTTGGGACGTTAATGCTGTAAAGCCTCTCAGGCAAAACTGTCTTTTTATTTCATCTGTGTGCACTATCTAATCTGGTGAGGCATTTCTTCTGAGTCGGTGCCTTTAGGCACTACCCACACACAAATGAGTGTCTATTAATAATGATAATATTTAATGAAAGAATCTTGTTCAAAGTTTTATCTCTACATTTAAAATAGCAGATCAAGAGATACAGATACTCAGCTGATTTCACTGGGTATACACTATTGCCCAGCAAAAGAAATATGCTTTTACAGATACATTCATACATTCCTGTCACAGAAAGAAGTATATCTTCTCATATGAGAAGTACTGTCTATGAACTGCAATTTGCCTATATTACAGTAAAAAACCATATTTTTTAAAGGCTTTAATTCTAGCTGGAAGAAAGAGATTGTTTTTTGTTTGCTCCTTGATTGTTTTTGTAATTGATTTATCATTACTACAGCTATGCAATTAATTTTTTTTAAATCATTCTGGACATTGAACATATGAAAAAGTTCCTGAACCTATTAGAATAGTCTTTCTTACTGCTTACTATACTTAAGTATGAAAATGCTTTCCTGTTGAAGCAGTTAAAAAAAATGAGAAACGACAACAAAAGCTTTTATGTCTGAAAGTGTTAATCATTTCTAGAAATTAATTGTTCCCATGATTCTTAACTGCAGAATACATGTTTCTTGAATAAGTGGATGGTAGGTACAATGAATTTATATATAATGCATATATGTATATATATATATTTAGTATGTTCAATGCTGTAGGTGAGTCTTTTTAACCTATCTTTATCTCACCTATCTATCAGACAGGGAAAAACAAGTTCATCCCAGGCCTTTTCAAGGGATGGATAAAAGCAGATCTATGAACCTGCTTAGTGTCTGTTCAAAGTCAATAATATGGCTCTACTGAGCTGTGAAATGGATAGAGGCAAAAGATCAAGTCCTAAGGGAAATGGTGTCTTACTTTTTATGAACAGAAAGGTTTTGGTTATTTACAAGTTAGAAATACTTTACATTCTGACATTTAGTCTTGTTTCACATGGAGACACAGTAAATCTCACTGAGAATTTCACCAAAAATTTTAATAAGTTGGCAAATGAAAATCTGAACTGGCAACAAGGCTGAGGAACAGGAGGATTGTTTCAATGGGTAAATTCATCAGTTTGGTATATACTAGGAGTAAATTCTGTTTACTCTGTGCTATCTCATACTTAGTGATTTTTCTGAGTGTATGGACTCTGGATAAAATATTGCCAGTTGGATAATAAAATGGCAGGAGTCAGGGAAGAAAAAAAAAAAAAAGATCATTTTTAAAGCCTTAAATAAGAAAAATAATTACCAAAGTAGCACATCATGACAAATGAAACATAAGTCTCTTGGTTTATGCTACAGCTCTATGAGGATAAACAAAATTAAGTTTTAAGGTCCCAAACACTCTTCAAGCCTGGAACACTTTCAAAGCACGGCATGTCATTACGTTCTCTGTGGGACAATAATTACCCTGCTGACAGTAACTGTTCCACACCAGGGTAGGAAGTGCAGTGTTTCAGTCTTTCTTTTCAGCAGTATCACTATTCTGCATGAGATGGCCATGCAGAAAATCTGGAAGCTGTCCTCTGACTTGCTGCTTGGGAAGAAGCAGAGTGAAGGAGGTGCCCTGCAGGCTGAGAGAGGCTCCTGGTGCTGCAATAACTGAGGTGCCAGTGAGATGTCCCGGAAAGATTACAGCTTTGAGGGCCCTGGCACTGGGACTCGGGACACCTCTGATGTATGCTTGGCTCTGGTGTCACACAGGGTGCTTGACAGTAGTGATTTAGTGTGCTGGAGGGGTTCCTTCTGGATGTGAGTTTGTGTTGCCTCTATAGTACTGGGAGCTACCAGGGTGGCGCTTGAGGTGCTTCCTCTGGTGGGGTCTGAGGTTGACACTGCACCCCAGGCTGCTATCTGCTGCCCTTGGTTGCAACATGCACATGGCATCCTCCAGCACTTAGCTCCCTACGCTTGCAGGGTGCATGCCTAGGACCTGCAGCTTACATGAACCTTGCTGCTGGCAAAGACATAGCAGGGACTAGTGGTCCTAGAAATGTACTCACAGCAAATTAAGCCCCTGTTGTTTCCTGTGCACTGCACCTGTCAGTAAGGTAGACCAATGCTCCCACGGTGTCTTCTGTATGATGCTAACCAAAGTCATTTTATTCTGTATGTATTAATGTCTGCATCTCTGCAGTTCAGCTGTTATTACCTACCACCTAAGACACTTTGTGATCTACTGATGAAAAGTGCTATATATGAGCCATTTTTATTTGAGACCTTCTAAATGAATATTAAATCTCAGTAAGGAATAAAACTGGTTATTACTTTCAGTGGGAACTTAGTGTATTACTCCCATGATTGCTAATTCTTTTAGTAGTAGCTGTTCTCCTTTAAACCCTAAGCCATCGTGTAATAGCATCCTGTGTTAAGTTTGTATATGTTAACAGATCATTGGCTTACAAACAGATATAGTTTAAGT
The DNA here is from genome assembly GCA_013400135.1 of Rhinoptilus africanus. Taxonomy (NCBI): domain Eukaryota; kingdom Metazoa; phylum Chordata; class Aves; order Charadriiformes; family Glareolidae; genus Rhinoptilus; species Rhinoptilus africanus. The sequence goes on along the minus strand of VXBO01010954.1, from coordinate 132,622 downwards.
TCATCTTGTCAGAAATCACCGTTCAGTTCCTTTTTTCAAAGAACTTTACCCCTGCATCATATTTTATTAAAAAATATGCCAAATTAACTTTTCCCTCCTTGCCAATGGAGTTTTTTACCTAGTTTTGAAACTTAAAACATTCAGCATGTACTATACATGACTAATTCTGGTGGGCAAGAAATGTGATTTCTGTTTTGAAAATTTAAATACAACCCTGTTCCTCCTATTTGCAGGGCAAACCTTGTAAATGTGACACAAATACATTCCCAAGTATTCAAAAACTGAGAAGGAAGATAAAACAACAGTGTTCATTGCATACAATGGAAGAAATCCACTAAGTAAATCAAATATTCATAGGCATAATTGATTTTTTCCCATCATTCTTATTACTTTTGAGTCTTATTCTTTTAATTTCTGAATCCTGGGATTGATATGACTGAGTATTTTGTCCTTCTGAAAATTCCAGTTCAAACTCAGAGGATGAAGTTTGAAGTGCAACATATTGTATATGTCACAGGAAAAGTGAAATGTATTTTAAACACTAAATACAGTGGTCCACATGATGGAAAGCAGTCATTTCAAGCTTCTACAGATTTGTTCATCAGAGTTGAATATTAGCCCCATGGGTTGTTTTTTCCCTTCTCAGGAAAGTATATGGCCTCAGCTGGTGTTGGTACATAGAGTTTTTGGAAAGCCTTCAGCAAACCTGTCTGGCTTCCAGGTCTGCTCGGAGGCTCCAGCTTTCTTCATCTTCCCCAGCTGCTCAGTGTGCCCAGTGCTCTCTCTGGCAATTACCTAAAGCCTGAATTCATTTATTTTATTTTAAAAGCTTTATGGCAGCAGATATATGAACTGATAGGAAGCGTCAGCCTAAAAATATTCTCTACTTGATTACAAAGCATCTTCCACCAAAGTCTTTCCTTTTCCTACTCTGTTTTCTGTAGTAAGTGACCTAGAGTTTTTGCCAGAAAGGGGAGTCTGTTTTATTTGTCACACTGGCCAGAGTTATGGTCCTTCACAAGGGACACACTGTGCAGCAGGGAGCTGGGCTGCTGGTTCTTCCTCTGGGCCATTGCGTGCCAAGTGAGAGAATATCATCCTTTCATGGAGGGCAACGGAAGAAACGGCTGTATTTGCTGGAGGAAGGTAGGAGGCAGGAGCAGGCAGGAGGGCTGGGAGCTGTGAGAGGGTGAGAGGAGAGCAGGCAGCCCCACAGAAGCACAGCACTGCTGGGAAGGGCAGTCAGGCACCAGAGACCACAGGAGGGACCTTCCCAAAGAGCCATGTGGCCACCAGCGAGGCTGTGCAATGGTGGCTGAGCTGAAAATGAGCCCAAGAGAGCGGCCCTAACCGGCAGTGACACGGCCAGCAGAGGGGAGATCTGTGTTAACTCTGTTTTGCTCATAATCTATTTCATTTTGATTCAGGAGGGGAACGGGCAGGTTAGCAGAGGAGCTATTTTCATTTTAGTATTTATGCCTTTGCGATCTTTCTGAGGTCCTTCCTTCAAGCAGACATCTCAGCAAGTTCGCTTCCTTGCTCTGGCTGCCTCACCATCCCGTTTCACCTGGAAACTCCCCTGCCTTGCTTTCTCCTCCGTGTGTCTCGAGAGATGAGGGGCAGAGGGGCTGGTGAGACTGAGCAGCAAGGAGCTGGGGGAGAGAGGGAGCAAAAGACATTGGAAAGAAGGAGAGAGAGAGAGCAACAGAGACAGAAATAGTTCTGCTCTCCAGAAAGAAGATAGGCTGTTGGGTAGATGTGTTTTACCATGACAGAGAACCTGTCACATGCCCTAAGAGGTGAATTAATACCAGCAATACTAAACATAAATGACCTGCAAATTCCACCAGTAGGTGTGGGTTCACCTTCAGGTAAATACTTTAGTCATTTTATGCCTTTTGACTTCCAGCTTTGGGGGCATACAGTAGGCACATCAGGTTCTCAGGCAGCCCAAGCACCTTGGCTAAATTTGTAGCCATATCTAGCATTACTGCTAAATTCAGTGTCAGTTTATTTGCAAAGACTGGAATGTTCAGTCATACAAAGTTTGCATAATTTTGCATGATAATGTCTAACAAAGAAGCTACAGGCAGGAGTATATTCAATGAGTGAAGCCAATCTGATCAGTGCACTTTCACAGACTGTTTTGCATGTGGGGAACTTTCACTGTCAAAACACACATCTTTTAGCTCAGTTAAAGCTTCAATACCTTCCATAAACTATTCACGGAGATAGTCTTAAGCAACCGCACACACACCAAAAATAGAGGGTGGGGCAGGGGGGAAAGCCAGCATGAGAGTATTCGTTAATATCTGTAGTAATGGTTCCTTCTAGTGATAGGTCAAAGGTGATGGGCTAAAGGTAGAGTCATTAACTTGAATCCCACAAAAAAAATCTGTGATAGATGTAAGAAAGTGAAAATAATGTTTTGCAAACATGCTATTAAAACAAGATATCATACATAACAGTGTTTGGGTAGAAATGTAGCTGTATAAGCCTAGTAGGCTTATTTAAATACTAGCCGAGAAGGCTAGCATTTAAATCATCGGTATTTGTACGTATTTGCAGTTTTTCTCTTCCTCTTTTACAAGGTATTTTTCCATATATCAGCATTTCTTTTTCTTTGTATTGATCACCTTTGTATTCCTTCTGCTGTGAATAGTGGTATCTATTATCTGTGTCCTTGCTCTCAGTGCATTTTCCTTTTCTTTAAGTAACTTCTAATGAAAGTCAAATTGATTCCCAGAACGCAGCCCCTGGGGAGTTTCTATACAGAAAGCCTGAATATGACTACACATGGGTTTTGCTTTCTGATTAGAAACTGTGTGCAAAAAGCCAAGCTAAAACTATGGTTTAGTAAATGAAAACTGCCAGTGCGCTCATGTTCAGGCTACCAGAGTTTAGATAGTGCAGTGTGCTTCACATCTTCACTATTTGTCAGTTGCATCTTCCTGTTAAGTATTGTGCTCCCTGTGAAACATAGATTATTAATATTTATTTATCAATTCCGACATGCCATGGGCCTCCTTTGCAGAATAATATGGAAGCTGGCATCATCTGATAGTCCTTTGCTGTCACAGTTTAAATGGGGCTGCTTAATTGCTTAATTGAGCATTGTCAGTGGACAGCATTTTTGGTATGGAAGTCTTCACTTTTTAATTCAGCTCCTCTCTTCAGTTCTTCCTTGACCTTCCCTCTCTTTGGGTTCTAAGCTAATAAAGTTTCCTCTGACATTGCACACACAAAGGGAAGAAAATTATTAGGATGAAGGATTTTATTCTGTTTTACAGACTGTAGCAGTTTGATGCTGTTACACGTTTTGTGACTTCTCTCTTACTGTCTTTCCTCTGGAGTCAAATGTCCTTCAAGGCATTTGAAAATTTTAGAACATATAACTGGAATGTCATTTTTAGACCCAAGGCCTGTATCTCTCACAGCGTTTTGTATAAGGCCAAGTAAGGATATCTTTGTATAAAGGACATAATTTGTAGCTCATCCTTTCCTTTGAATCTAGCATATTCAGTGGAAGAAGATTTAATGACAGGTTGAGACACAAGCTATAAATAGTGCAGCACAGTAGAAGCAGATCAGTGGAGTGAAGCAGTCGGTCCTGAGGACCCAGACCCACGCTGCAAACTTTGTGGGGGTGATGCTTTGATTTAGGTTTGCTGCTGTGGGCCAAGTGCCATTTGCAGTTGGAGCACCATTAGGTGAGCTCTTGGAGCATATATTCCCATTTGGCCCGCCCAGATCACTGCTTAACATGAGTCCAAGCATAATATATGGGTATGGTCTGGAGATCTGCTTCATAAATGCACTCCTAAGCCCAAACTAAAATGATAATGTAAGTGCACCACAGCTGCTGTATTTGTGAAATGCTACAAATGCACCAAATGACCCGCAATGCGCACACAACCCTGGCTGGCATTTGTGGTAGGAAGCAACAGAGAGGGATGAGAGAGAGCTCACAACTCCTTTAGCTGCATCCATGTCTGCCTGATGTTCAGCATGAGTGAAGGATGCAAAATTGGTACCCAAAATGCCTCTATTATCAACACAATCCTAGAGCTTACTCTTTTCAGTGCCCTGCTGTTGCTCATAAGCAAGCCATGCGTTTCATTTTCTGTACACTCTCCTTTTACAGGTAGGCTTCATTCCTGCATTTCTGAGAAAAGTCCTAGAGCATACCCTGTTTGGATTGGATCACTAAGAATAATTCAAGACCTTATTTACTAACTGGGCTACTCAGCAAATCCCCTCCTATAGATTTGTCTTTAAGAGCCTTGTAGAATCACGAATCGTGTAGTGACTCGTGAGAGCTTCTTCAAAATAAGTGTTCTGAATTTGCCCACAGGAGCAGAACAAAGAAAATAGCACTGAAATACCAGCAAGTTTATACATGTATTAATTGTTCTTAAACAAATACCTTTTCGTTGATTGCATAGGTAGGTATTGCTTGTTTCAAAGCACCCCCTTGTGCAGGCACTGGGTAAGACAAGTTGTACAAGAAGCTTCTGGCTCACGAACACCTCAATCACTTAGTCAGGTTTGCATTTTTCATGTCACCCACCCTTCTTCGTCTGCCACACAGGCCTTTTGTTCAATGGATCATGTCTTCAGAAGACACCCTGAGATTTCAAACTGTGCTACTAAAACTGATCAAACTGATGTCGTATAGATGGAGGTAGTCTTCAACCTGTTTGTTGTCAATTTAAACACTAGAAAAATGAAATTATTTAAAAATCTTGCATATGTGTGGGGAAAGTCCAACTGGAATTAACCAATATAAATCTCGAAAGTGAGCCACTGTGCAAAACCAAGAACATTCATATATTGTCAGTAAGGTTTTTGTAAATAATATTCACAGTTGGTAAAAAGGTTGAAAAAATAAAGGTTGTAGACTTGAGTCTTCCAAAGTGATCAGTGACTTCTGTCATTTCATTCTGGCCTGCCCACCTTAAGATGACTTTATAGAAAACAAATTTTTAGAAACTTATCTTGTTCTGGAATTCAAGCTCCTCTGTCAGTGTCATGACTTGGAGAGCACAAATATGCAAACCTTCAAAGTCATTAGTAATTTTGGAAAATCGTGTCTGTATTGTGTAAAATCATTAACATTTAAAAATATTTAAATAATGTTTTTGAAAGGAAACAAAAGCTTTAAAGACAATGATTATGTTTCGTTTGTCTTAAATCTAACATGCACATCCACTGCCAGCAATGTTTGATTGGGTGATCTCTGTCAATGGCAATTCAGATGAGCAATCTCCTTGACAGAGACAGTACACTTTTATTGAGAGAAAAATCCATTCCTTTCTGCTTTTTCAGGCTTGAAGTTTTTTTGTAAATGTCTAGATCTTGGGTTACCCCAATGTTTTTACTTTATTGCTTATGCTTTCTTTAATAAAAAAAGAAGCATATTTTCTTTGAAGAGATAAATATGGATTTCTGCATAATTCTTGGTGTCTCAGATATTAATTTGATGATCGTTTAATAGTATCAGAAGAGCTATTGGGTGAAATTAAATTACAAACAGATGAGAGCAGACAATGCATTATTAAAAAAAAAAAAGCTGAGGTATCTGCAAGTGTTTCAAATGCTCCCCAAGGCACCCTACATTGTTCATGCTCCAGAGAACCAAGGCAGCAGTGCCAGAATACCACTTTACACAACAGTTTCAGCACAAAAGCACATGACTTCTACTACCTACACAAGCTTTTTCATGTAGGATGCATATATCCTATTAACGCCCACATTCCCTGTCTCCTCTGTTCCTTGGTTCTCCCAGCTTACCCGCATTTGATGTGTCCCTCCTCTCTTTCCTCCCACAGTGCCATCCTACTGGCAGAACCCCACCCCATATTCTTGCTGCTCCCCATATTTGCTGGCATCATGCTTCAAGCACTGATGACAAGGCAGCAATAAACAGCTGATAAATTTGGGCACATCATTCATTTCCTATTGACATAACTCCTGCAGATTAGCTCAGATATGTAGTGTTATGTAAATACCATTTCAGATGCCAAGTGTCTAATGGACCAAATACGCATGTGAAGTTTAGAATTTGAGAAGAACACACACAGACGATCATTTCACATTGGTGAAAGCTGGATGAAAAAAAAAATTTGTAGGAGTGTCAGTTGTGCTACAAAATGTTATCACACCAGCTTTGAAGAAGAAATGGAATCATTAATGCATGAAATACAGATTTTAGGTTGTGATAAGTGCAGACCTAATGCAACTTTAACTGCAGAATTGCTGCTGCTGACTCCATAAAATGCATGCCATAAACAGCTGTTAATCTGTTCAGTGTTTATCTTTTAACATTCATTTGTTTAGTAATCAGTTCTCATTTGTTCTACATATGGTACGGCTTCCCTTTTATAGCAGCTGCATTTAATGAACATTTGGAGGCACAAAAGTATTAAGAAATTATTGTTTGTCTATTTTCCTGCATTATTTTTGTATCTGTCACCAAGGACATTTGAATAAAAGTTAGAAATATGGTCATTAAATTTAAGGTGAGGAAGGTGTAGGTGCTTTGTCCTCTTCCTGAACGGTAATTTGTAGTGGAAGTTCCTGTGACCATGCTTCACACTCTCCTTAGCTCCTTTAAGCAATTAATTTTCTCTATTTATACTGTCCATTCCCTTCTGTGATTCACTGACGTCAACATGTCAAATTTGATTCACTCTTCAGTTTTGCTCAGTATCATATTAGAGACCTTTAGGTAATGCACTGAGAGAGTATCTTGTAGGCCTGATAGACTGAGTGCATTTCGAGATTTTTAGAAAAGGACAGTTTACAAGATTTAAGGTTTCATCAGGTGTTCTGGTTCAATCTGGGGATTGGTGTTCATTAAGGCTGATTTGTATGAAGACAGTTCCCTCCTGGAGTACTTGTGTTTAAGTGTCATCTTAAATTCTTTTTTCCAAAAATTCTGATATTTAACAAGACTGTTTTATCATAGTAAGTGTTCTCTGTTATTTATTCATACTTTAGCCATGTCCAGCATCCTGGACTAAATGACTAATTTCTTTATAGGAAAGTATAGATAAGAATATAACTATGTACTGAAAATTCACTAGCGTAAGGGTGTGATGACAAACAGAACAGATGCCCTTGGATTGGACAGTTCTTTGTCCTTGGTCAGTCTTTACGGGTGACCTTGACCTGCATCTGTTGCAAGGAGCCTGCGAGTCTGTCAAGTACAGCAGTGGGCAGCGGGGAAGGGCTGTTCATTAAAGCTGACTGCTTGCATCCAATGCTGTTCCGGAAAAGGGAAATTCCCAGGCAGTTCCACCCGATTCAGCCACAATGCCAGGTGGGTTGGGGAGATGATTAAAGAAAGAAGCAAGTAATTACCTAAATGTGCCGAGCATTTTACAGATTTGCACAGTGTAAATATTTTGGACATACTGTTTTCAGATGGTTGATTAATCAAAATAGCTGCAAGTGAGTTTGATATGTGTCACCAGGCATGTAAATAGTGTGTTACATTGGCATTGTGTGTGCAAATGCTCAGTTGGGAGAAATATACAAGTGATGACAGGATATTTTTAAAAGGATTTCAGGTTTTTCTGCAAGACATTTTCCTTGAAAAAGGCTTATCTGTGAGAGAAATGTGCTTGTTTCTAAATTTAACCCTACTAACAGTTTACTGCCTTCTTTTTGTGTGTGTTTCTTTTTCTCTTCCAGTGCCACCTTGGGCCTTAATAGCCATAGCCATAGTTGCAGTCCTATTAATCCTTACCTGCTGCTTTTGTCTCTGTAAGAAATGCTTGTTCAAAAAGAAGAACAAGAAGAAGGGAAAGGAGAAGGGAGGGAAGAATGCTATTAACATGAAAGATGTTAAAGATTTAGGGAAAACCATGAAAGACCAGGTAAAGTACCTCTCCTTTTCTTGAACTCTTGAGTGGCATTTGAAGGTTTCTGTATGATGTTTCTACAAAAAGTTCTGCTTGTTGCCTCAGTGGTGGCTCTGTGAAGAGGGGACCGATTGGCAGCATCTTCTTGGTAGTATCACAAAAGATGAATCTGGGTGTGGCATGACTTTATCAAGCAGTCAGCCAATTTCCCTGCTCTGCTAAAAAAAATGAATGGGCATATATTGACTTATCTGGAAGGGACAAATTTATTGAGAATATCTTGGTTGTCCCAAAAACAAAGCAAATGTGTACAACTTACTTTCACTGTCCTTTTTCAAGACTTTGATGAGGATCTAGTACAGTGTATATCTTTCTAGCAGTGTTTCTGAGCTTACATGATAAACAAAAGTAGCTCTGAACTCTAAATCTCTTTTTACACAAAAGCAAAAGTTCATCAGAGAAAGAAACAACAGTACAGAAGAAAAAATAAGAAGCATAGAAACAAGGGAAAACAACCAAAAAGGAAGAGCACAGGGGCATTCAACACAATGATGTTGGTAGAATTCGTTTTGTAGTAGAGAGGAGGAGGTTAAAGATAACAGGCCATACTTGTAACTGTAAGTCAACTGAATAACTTGGAGGAAAAGATTAGCGTAATGCCCTTTGAGCAGCATCATTTTCATAAGGGCAGAAAAACTTGTCCTTCAGATCTGCTTCATGCAAGAGAAGCAGAAGGACCTAATCCTCAGGGCCACAGACTTGACTAATTTATTCCTGAAAAAAAATAATCTTTTTTTAACAGGGTTTTTATATTGTCCTTCCTGGAGCAAACTGTTGAGAATAAGTAGAAGAATGAGGAAATAAATGTGAAGTATTCATGTGTCCTCACTGTGTTGCCAGATTTCATAAGCCAAGAAAATAAAGGGCGATATTTTTCAAACAGAAAGTACTGAAGGGATTTAGAGAACTGCTTTGCAAAACCTCTTCAGTAGGAACCAATAACTGTAAAGATCTTGCATGGTCAAGTCTGTGCTTCCAACACCCCTGGTAAGGTTAAGACAGAGCAGTCCAGGCGTGCTTATCAAGCCAAAGACAGAGGATAAAACCATGGTCAGGAATGGGCAGTTCCTTCCACAACTTGGAATCTAGTATATGAAGAAAGCTGGGCTGAAGGCAGGTTGAGTAGAAGTACAAGGCAAAGCTGGAAATATGAGGACTGTGGACAGCTGATCGGGAACAAGATCCAAGAAGCGAAGCCTAGAGCACAGTAGCTGAGAAGCCCATAGTGGGTCCAGAATAAGTGGTGAGATGCCACTGTACAGTGATGGAGCAGCCACCAATGTGGCTCATCAACCAGTCTTAAGGGTCCTCAAACAATTTAGCATGCTTCTCTAGGCACATAAGACATGCTGGGGGAAGAGCAAAATCCAGAGAGTGGATGAGGAAGCCTTACGAGTCTGAACACCTGAGTGGAGTCTGAAAAGAGCTCAGATAAGGAGAAGAAAATGACGGATGAGCGTCAAAGGTACAGAACTTTGAGAGCTATTTCCAGTTTCCATTATCAGACAAGAGGACACTTTCTGTCGTAGTTGCTCAGTAGACAGTATGGATAACTGAAGATCCTGTTGGTTTATTCCTGTCCATGCTACTAAATTGCAGTAGCCACTACTAAAATCTTCATTCATGAGACAGTAGTTAACTGTTCTAGTCAATACATTACACCAACAAAATAAGCCTTGACATGATCTGACACAATCTGGTTTGGTTCTCAGACCATAAGTACACATTACATGCTTACAGCTAATGAAGCTCACACCAATTGCCCATCCTAGGTATACTTATGTGTCTACATGCTAGTAGGCAATACAAAGCAGATTTCTCTGCAGCCATCCCAAATCACCTTACTGCAACTAGCAGAGTCCTTCACAGATGCAAAGAGTGAATGACTGGAAACGCTTGCATCCACATTGCAAGTCGAGTACTTTAGATAGTGCCCGGGTGCACAGCTTCAACCTTGGTTCCACCTGGAGAGAAGATGCTTCATGTGCCACGCTGGTGTACTGGAGTGCCAACACAAGACAAATTCACAACTGAAAACAACATCATCAGTACACAAAATCCCTAATGTAGGGGCAGCTGTTCCAAGGTTAGGAAGATTAGTGAGGCCAAGCTCAAACAACAACAGAGCAGAAATTTTGAGGTTTCCCTTGAAAAAGAATTTATGCTGAATTTGTTTTCTCCATATGATGAATATGAAACAAACCCCTTTTCTTTAAGCACTTTGTTTTAGCACTTGTAGATTTACTGTATTTCATTTATAGACTTTGTTCTTGGCTATTAATACTAAGTAATTGAGAGATATTCTCCCCCCTCAGCAATGCATGGAAAATCATCAGTTGTTGGGTTATCTTGGGCTACTGCTAGCCAACTTCCTCCCATTGAACCAAGAATAATTTGGAAGAACTGTTTGATTATGCTTGTGGAAAAATTCCTCGAGATGTTTGCTATGTTCTACCAATGATAACAAACCTAATACTTTGTTGTAGGACAAATAATGTGCAATTTGTTGATTGATATTTATGTGGAATTTGTTCCATATTGTGTAAGGCCATTGCTGTATTTACAATATATTATTAAGTGTTTTTAATTATATTCATTAGGACCTGGATAAATGACCATGGACTCTTGGAAAAAAAATATTTTAAATGCAAAATCACATTATGTGATTGATATTGAGTTTTGTTTCTATCTTTTCATGGGAAAATTTGATAAAAAGCTGATTCATGCATATCTTGTTTAACAAAGAGAGCTCAAACTTTGAAACGTTGCACAGATAGGTATTTTAAGATGATTCCATTCAAAATATTCTGTATAGTTATTTAAACATACTTTTGTCCATACATTTTGGGATTTAACCAATATGTTTTGTTTTGCACAGTTAAACCTAAGGTGGGTAGATTCTCATTTGAGAAATGTAAATGTTAGACCTTTAATAAGTGGATGCATCACCAACTCTCCAGCCAAGCTTCTTTTTCACTATCTGGGATTTCAAAAACAAGCTACTTGAATTAACCCCTTAAATTTGTACGTATCAGTCTGAATGTGTACCGATTTTAAGTCCTTAGCATTTAATAGCTTTTACCAACTTAATTCCTAATTTGTGAAATCTTATCTGTCTTTTCCTTTTTTTTTTTCAGTATGATTGACTGTTCATTCTGACAGTTTATTCTTGAATTATCGGTTAAAATTTTAATATACCTAGCTGAACTCAATGCAATGCTAAGTGTAGAATATTTCAGTTAAGAGGGCTGAACTGCTTTAGGGATCTCTGGCATAAAACAGAAAGGAGAAAAACAAAAATGCCTTTTAGCTCTTCAAAAGATGCAAATTTTAATGTTAAAAGAAAAGTAATTGAAGATCAAGATGTAAATCTAATGCCATTATAAAGGGCAACATACAATACCAATGTTGTCAAAAACCCAAAAAGCTTAGTTCAGTCATTGTTAGGCCTGAACCTGCAAGTGCTAATTACCTGCTGCCTTCAGCTGAGAGTGCATAATAGCAGTTGATGTGCACTTGGCATCTTGCAAGATCCTAGTTCCCTAGGCACACAAAACTTGAAAGGGAGTAGCATTTGGTAAATTCAAAGTATCAGCCTCTGGAAATATAATTTCCATTTTACTGTGGTTTTGTTTGTCAAAGAGAACTTCTGACCTACATGTACTCATGCTGACCTGCACTTCTATGCCAAATCATTACAGAGCCGTATAGCTTGACATAGTTTAACGTGCTTTTGACATAGAGACTCAGTCAGATCAGTAGTCATTCATGATAGCTAGATATTACAGAAAGTGGAATAAAATTTTGATGTCCATGAGACGATTTGTGCTTCAGGATTTTTGCTTTCCTGAATGCAACTTCTAGTATGATATTTCAAATGAGAAACTGTTTATGAAATAATAGCGATTATGAGCAAATTTAGTTGATGTAAAGTGGGAGAAGTGTTGAAAATAAGCTTAGGGTTTAAGTCCAGAAACCCATTTCCATTGCAGCCAATACTTACTTTTTCAAGTAGAGTATACAACTCCACCAAGGGCCACTGGGAGGATTAAATTCCTTCTAGGGGAGGCAAACCATTAATTAATGTACTACTGCAAAAAGGTCATTTCTCCATGGTTTTTACTAATGTTTGTGTGTGGATGTTTTAATTTTTATTTCTTCCTTGTCTTTATGTCCTCCTTTTCTATGTTGTGTCTCATGACTGTTCTGGATTGTCACTTGCGGTAGGTTTATTTCGCTCTTTGGACGCACCTAGTCTAAAGCTCTGATACATATAGTCTTCTGACAGCTCTGGCTCCTCAGCTGAGATTTATATGTAGTAGCTTTGATACACACATCAAGAGGCTGAACTAAATTGATTGGGTATTTTTTTGGTTGTGTATATATTTGGGGGAGGCTAGAGGAAGGAAAACAAAAAGAGATTGTCATTCTTTCTGTAGTTAAAATATTAAGTCAAACTGTACTAGAAAGCTCAAGTTTAAAATTGATAGGCAAACACAAATAACTTGCTGATTTTATTTCCTTTTTGTATAAATGTCAGCATATCAAAAGTAGATGAAAGCAGTATGTATTTTTAATGTCTTAGTTTCTAAGTGTTGCTAAAATGATTGGTACCTGATGAAACTTGCTGTGGGCTCTTGCATCATCTCAGTACAGTGCCCACGCTTTAAGTTCTTAATGCTCCATACGAAACTCTTTTAAGTGCTCTTAGTCCAGATTTCTGTTGGTGTTTTTATGAGATCTTCCCATCACAGTTTTCATCTTCAAAACTTTCCAGTCTCTGCCATGCCCCTAATTGCTCCCACTACTTTTTTCTTTAGGGAAAAAAAAAGCCCCCAAACATCCATCTACCAGAGAAACTATAGTAGATGATGATCTTTTTGGTCTGAGTTTAATGCAGTGGTACAAAAAAAAATCTTGCTTAAGCTCAGCCTGTGGGCTGAGGAAAGGAATAGGCGTAATCATTCCAGTCATGAACAGCAGCACTGAAAAATTGCTAAAATTTAGCCCTTTTACTTGGAGAATAGTTGTTACGGTGGTCTGAACATTTTATTAGGTCACAAAGCATTTGTGGAGAAGGAGATTTAATAGCGCTGTCCTTTCACATTGCATCAGGCTAAAACACTGTCACTAGTGAAAGATTTTTGGCTTACAATGAATGTGTCTTTTAGGTGAAAGAGTAGTTTTGGGACTGGGTATGTGTACTACATCCTGGAGTATGAGTAGTATATTCTTGGCTCTGCTACTGACTTACTCTGGCCTTCAGTGAGCCATCTGACTTCTCTGTATATTTGTTTTTTCTTTACATAGCCCTTTCTTTTACATCGGGGTTATGTACTAACTTCATCAGAATATTCTGATTAATGTTCATGTATTAATAGAGGAGAAGTATCAGGGCAAGTATCAGTAAAGTAATATGATACTGAGAGCTGCAATTGCACCAAACCAAACTTCAACATAAAATGGTTTTCTTAGACTACTTCACTTTGTGATTTTAGCTGTTGAACAGTAAACACCCTTGCCCTCATGGAGACAAAATACTGCAGGAATATGCTTTTTAATATTATGTACCCCCACATATTTCGTGGTTTTGGCCAAATTGGCCAATCAGAACGACAGATGGCCCTCCCCCCCCTCTCTCCTCGGAGAGGAGAGGAAGAGATAAGGAGATTTACGAGTTTAGAAAAAAAACTAAACTACTTTAATGAAGGAAAAGAAAAAAAATAAATAAGGAAAATAAGAAATAAGAAAAAAAAA
>VXBO01010954.1:525-118889 GCA_013400135.1 Rhinoptilus africanus | reverse complement strand
GAACAATGTGTTGTTAATTTCAGACTTTAGTCAGATAGACGAGGCCCAGCTAAAAAATAAAATTCCGAATTAGAAAATTGGTTCCATTTTACCTCAAACCAGGACAGTGTGTTGACGTGGCAGCACGAAGAGAATAGCCAGAGTGAAGTCAGTAAAATCCACACTGACATCCAGGGAGGCTGGATTTCACTTGAAGGAACTCAAGCCTTTATTGCCAGAAATAATCCAAGAGGATCTTTTTGAGGGACAGGACCTCCAAAAAACTGGCAGTGGTCTTTTCTTATGCAATGATTGCTCATGTGATTGTTTGCTTTCCCAGTTGAATGCCTAGAGAATAGCAAGTGTATTTATTCCATGATGCCACCTGTCTTGGTCTCAGCATGCTGATTCCCATTTATTGGCATCTTCAGGCTGTGGTGACGTTAATGCTCACTGTGGCTTTATCCACAATGCCATGAGACATCCTAATTCACACTCAGAAAGACAGTATGTGCTGCAGAGCCATTACAGTGCAGAAAATTAGTCAGAAACAATGGGGAAAAGTCTGTCTTAGAAAACAAGACCAATAACTATATATTGTGGCAGCCAAAATGGATTGACTGAGTCCCATTTGTACATTAATTCAACCTCAGGCTTGACCAATCATCCTGCTTTTTCACCTGCCTCAGAAACCAGCGTGCAGAGTGCATAAAACTTCTTGAAAAATGTGAAAAGAACATGTTTATGAAGATACAATGTTATAGATGAGTGTTTGTGTTCTGCAGGGTTTTCTGCAAAACTCTTTTGTAACTTAGATTTATACTAGACTTCAGAACCCTGAAAATATGGAAGCAACACCTGTGAGCCACAAGGCTGGGCTTATTTCCATATTGTCTCTTCTTTTCGGTCACTCCTAAGAAGACATAGGAGCTTGCTTTGTGTGCTTCCTCAGTTTCTTTTACCTTCTTCTTTAAAAATATTTTTCCTGTAAAATAGTTGATTTACTTTTTTTGTAACCTATTGTACTGCTAGCATGATATGAAGATATAGATCCTACTCATTTTATTACGTCTTGTTTTCTATACTGGAGGTCTTGCCACTGGAAGCTTCCATTATCAAAGGCATTTCTTTCTTGCATTCTCTTGATTAACAGACCAAATTTTTAATTCTTTATTCGAAGCCAGAGTCTACAGGCTCCTAATTAGTGATGTCTAGGAAGTACACAATTATTGCCTAAATTAAGTGATCTGAATCACACTCTTGAGACATTTACCTGTATCCACTGATTATATGGAGAGCCATACTCTTATACTAAGTGCCTAAAGCTAGTGGGTATGAATAACGTACAACAGGAGCAGCAGTTCATACCAAGGAGGTATACATTTCAAATCCTATTGGGAATACTTAATTGTTTACTATTTAAGGAAAGACGTTTATTCTTTACAAAATGATGAAAAATAAATATGAATAGCAAAATAAACTTCAAGCATGAGAATATCAGATACTTAATAAAGCCCTATTTAGAGGATGGTCAGAGGGTGATCTTACCTCTTTTTGAGCATTGAGCCAAAAGAACGGTTCTTTGCCAATTTCTTCTCCATACATCAAAGTGGCACCCAATAAATCGTCTGCCTATATTTAGGTTAATTTTCACTGTTAAATAGGTGTAGTCCTAATTATATAGTATGACACATTTTTCAAACAGAAATAAATGCAGTACTGGGAGTGGTCCTCCCATGTTGAGAAGCCAGCTCTGCCCCAAAGCATGCTTCTCTCTGGCCCGCTGCCATTCATTTTGGGAGGATGAGGAACAATTGATTGAGCAGCATGCGCTGGCCAAGCAGCCTAAAGCTGCCTCCTACTCACAGCCTGCTGCTTCGTGCAGCCAAGCCCTGCCGTATGGGAAGGGGGCGTAGAGCAGGCTAGCGTACTTGCAAGAGCGCTTGCTTCTTTTTGTTCATGTACATGAGCCCTGCCTTCAAAGCAGAGCCCTGACCCACGAGGTGAACATCCAGAATAGGCCCCCAAGCTGAGATTGGCTGCATCTTTTTTCAGCACATAAACACTGGCTGTGACAAAAACAGGTTGATTTGTGGGCTTAACCGCTCCAGCTTGAACGTATGTATTCATATTTTGCACTGAACACCTCCAGCATTTGCTGTATTCTTCTATTGCACCAGAATAAGCTGGTGTTTTAGTACCCAAGTAATTCAGCAAGCTCTTAAGCTGAACATGATGACCTCATGTCATAGACCTCCTAAAGAAAGAAAGCCTTTTGAATAATCCATCAGACCATTTAAAACCTGGATAACAAGCAAGGAAGTAATGTCAAGGCATCGCATGCTGGACACAGCAGGTTCTTGCTCATTCTGTGCATCGGTGTGGCCCACTGCTGGTGTGTGAGGCCAACACTCTTACAACTGTAATGGCAAAGTAGATTTCACAATGACCAAAGCCTGGCTCAGCCACTGGAAGCCCATGCGCAACATGCTCCTTAAATTAATTCATGGAGAGAAAGCAGATGCTGAAAGAATGAAATGTTGCCTTTCCTTCTGAGGGACTCTGATAGAGAATGTGCTACAACTGCAGGCTTTTCTGCTTTGTGATAGGGAATCAGCCAGGAATTTTTAAAGGCTTTTCTTTTCCCCTGGGATAAAAATTGGCCAGGTCAGAATTATGGTGTTTGTGAATGTGAAAGAAATTGATAAGAGGTGTACCACCATTAGTGGAAATGCAGCCATTCCTTGGTGCGGAGGAAAAATTGCCTCTCTGATAAATTCATTGTTGGACATGGCACAGAACATTCTCACTACAAAACAATATTGTTTTCTTCCATTCTGCTCAGCAGGCATTGCACAAGCCTGAGGACTGGGCATCATTCACACGTTAAAAAAATATCCCCTTCACCATGTGAACAAAAGGAATGATTGATGGGGCAGGAGGAAACGGAACTTGGGATGGCAGCAGGCACTGTGCAACAAATAAACTTACAGGCTGCAGTCACCATTGTTTTCCTTCCTAACGTCTCTCCTTTTTGCTTACTGGCAACTTGTTTCCTTAAAAGCGAGGCCATAGGCCACCCCGTGAATAGAAGGAGAATAGAATAGCCCTGAAAACAGACAATGAACGTGTTTCTCTACATATGACAGTGAAAGACGCTTTGCTTGCAGTCCTAAATAGCTTCTGGCATGAAGCAGGCAATAACAATGAGACATGAAGATAACTGAGACCAAAATCAATGATCAAAATACACCTTCATGGGTCTTTGCATCCTCGTGGTGACGCAGATGTGGTTGTGGCCTCTGCCTAGCTGTATAGGAGGCAAGGAAGTACACTTGCTCCCCCAGCAGCTTTGTTACCCAAGTCCTGTATCAGTTTGCTTTCCTGGAGCTTCTGCACCCGCGGAGTCTGGAGGCAACCAGCAGACCAGCTGTGAGAAATCCCTTGCAGACCCTCTTGATTTCTACACATAGTTTTGAGAGGGATTAAATGAAAGTGTGCATAAAGCTGGTTTAATCCCCAGAGTCGCTCTTGTGGTTTGTGGTGGATAGTAATGGGATAAACCCAGAGACAGGGTGCAGGGCTTTTGGTAGAGCAGAGCTGGAACAAGGGATGTTCACAGTATCAGGGGGGCAGCATCAGGGGAGGGAGGCTTTTGTCAGCTGGGGGAGGGTGAGGAAACACAGGAAATATAAAAGCCCACTGCAAGGTGTGGACTTGCCAGAACTGCAATGACAAGCAGTTTTGGTTTTTCTTTCCTTTTTTTATCCAAAAGATGAAACTACAAAGAAAAGAGGAGACTGTAGAACCACCCTTAACTGTTTCGGAAGTGACGAAACAACCAGCAGATTGAACTGTGGATCCAAGATTGCTGTAATTTAGCCCTGTTTGCTGCAGAAACCACTACGGAGTAGATGAGCTTGAAGACAATTAACTAAAAAGAAAATCCTGGTGTCATATGTAGATTTATGTTTGCACCCCTGGTTAAAACCAGTTGCAGAGTTCATTCAAATATGAATTAAATGAGAGGTTGCTCAAAAATTCATTTTGTCTTCCAGGTCTAAGAAATATATATTGTATATTGTGTGGCTCTTAAAGTCCCTAGCACAATATAACTTTTCCTACTTGCCAATTTCATTAGATGTGGCTGTACATCTTGCAATGGTTGTATTGGATTAACACTTTTTTGCACATTCCTACACCTGCTTACATGTAAGCCTACATTTTTCAGATACTTACACACATGTAAGAGGATATGGAGGTTTCGTTCTTGTGTATTTCTGCATGTGTTACGCAGAAATGAAGAAACCACTTGAGTGAACTTCACAGCCATCCCAAGTTAGAAAAAGTAAATCTAGTCTCCAGCACAATGTAATAATGCATTTCTATGCTGCATTTCACAGAAAAGGCTTTTAAAATGTCATGGAATTAAAAGAAATATTAGGAAAGGAAAGGCTTATATTCCTCTGCATCTAAATCCAGGCTTTCCGATTACAGTTGTGTCAGTTGAAGAGGCTTGGGGAAAAAGCTGGCTTATAATTAAAAATATTTTATTGTGTATAAAACCAATAAAATATAGGTGCTTATTTTAATGGATTGTAGCAATACAACAGTAATATCCAATATAGTGTGCTATAAATTGAAGGTTGCAGTACTATTCCATTAAATATTGATCTTTCAGAGAATCTCAATACAAAATGAAAAGCCCTACGGGGTGTTTCAAGTACTTTGAAGCAATCCAATTCTTCTTCCTCTTTGGAACTCAGCAGCTGCATCAAACATGAGAAACTTCTGTGCTTCCTTTGACTCAGCTTCTTGAAGCATTGGCCTCTAGTTTGAAAGCAAATAAATACCTCTCTTGATGGTGAAAACTATTATGTGCAGACTGCTGTAGAGGTAATACTTTGTCATTTCTTCCCTCCCCCCCACACCATGACCTTGGCCAAATCTGAACACTGTCTCATTCTTAGTGTCTCTTAGTGCTTCATTGTTTCTGAGTCAAGGTCAAGAAGAATCACAAAGCTCTTCACCTGATGTGAGTAACATGCAATGTTTTCCATCTCTTCTGGGCAATAGCTTTCACCTTCCAATAGGCCTCTCATATCCGGTGGAGAAGAGTTTCCCAGCCATGCAGTGTTTACTGCCTGCACTTCAAAACTCTCTTGCGAAATGGACGTTAGCTTCTCAATATATTTTCCATAGTAAGAACTTTTTCACATTGAGTTACCTAAAGCTCTGGCATCTCCAGGATTGATCAGCTATGCAGAAGAGTATATAATTTTTCTAGAGAGAGTATGGATATGTAACTATTGCCTTGATGCAGTAATTACAAATTCCTCATACCTGGAAATTAGCATGTAAGTTTCTTTTTGCATCTTCACTTTTCTTCCTGAGGAATGGCTGTATCATAGTTCCTCTCAAACAAAATCCAGGTCAAAAGTAGGTGGTACAGCTGAAAGTCCAGTACTTATCCCAGAAATGGTGATATACCAGAGCTGTTCTATCACTCTTCTATCATGGAGTCCTCTGCTAGGGCACTACTGAGATGATTCAGAGCAGTAGGTCTTGGAGTTAACATCCCGCTCTGAGTTACTGCTGCCTGTTGTCTCCAGGCTCAGATAAATGTGGTTGCTTTGGTTGGACTGAGTCGTGTTATTTTTTTTTCCCTTGATCACAAAACCTCAAGCTTATTTTTATCACCAGTGAAAGCAAGGTGTTTGGTATAACCATACCACCCCGCATCCTGAAATTCCTGTGTATGGTCCTGCAGGGGCCTGCCTCACACTGGCTTTGCTCCAACACTGTCTTCTTGCCGTTGAACTTGTCACTATTGAAGTGTCACACTTCTTGTTATATTAATAAAAATGCTGTTTTACAGCCAGGGAACACACTAGCAGCTTGGCAATTAAAATGTCTCAAAATAATTTTCATTTCAGGCAGTTCAGCCTTTCCAAATAGATACGGTTTAGTTCAGAAAGTAGTACTCTTCCAACATCACAGGTGATTCTCATCCACTGTCAACCTTTCCCACCAATCTCATCCAGGTACACTACAATTTATGTTCCTAGTAAAGAGTCCATCATTCACTAACATTCAGATATTTAACTCTAACCCAGCTCCTCAGCTTCCATAAATCAATGTTGTTGCATTGATTTCAGTTGAGCTATGCCAGCTGAATTTCTAGCTTATTTCAAGAAGTAGAGGAATAATTGCTTAATGCTGTACAGTTTTGAGTCTGACCTTTTGAATTTAGATCTGGCTTCTGAAAAATAACATTTTCTATCTCAGAGATCAATCTTCCCTCTCACCACACCCATGCAACTGTTGATTGACCCCCACTGCCTTCATGGCTGAGTGAGAATATTAATGCTTTGGTGTTCTTTCTTTCACCAACCACCATCAGCCATGGGTATAGCTACTTTTCAGCCTTGCTGTCTGTTTGGATAGAGCGCTCCAGCTGCCACCTGTTGTTTATATATGATGTGGGTTTCTTCAGACCACTTCACATCGTGAAAAAAAGAAATAACATAAAAAATCTTATTCTTGCACTTAAAAGTCTGTTTCTGCAAGCAGAAGCTCCATATAGAAGGAACTTTCATTCAGATAGTGCTCTTATTGATAAGCATGCTGTTTACTATAACATGCAAATAACAAACATGGATGAGTGCTCAGTACTGATTCCTTATTTTCACACTCTCAACTTTATTTTCACATTTTCCACAATTTTTCACTATTTGTCTCCTCGCTTTTGCCCATTTTTCAGTTCTTACTCAGGTAAGAATCTCCTGGAATAAGATCTACATGGTTAGTTATGGTCCATATGGTTTAATAATTGTATGAATTCCCTTTTGCACTGTGCAAATACTTCTGCTTTCTGGTACAGCAAAAAAATTATTACACTGTTTAGTATTTTAATTATGTATAAAATCTAAGATAACTGCTGGGTCCTTTAAAAATATGCAGGCTTTATGCAATAGACAAAGCTGTAAGCAGTTCTGTGTTTCTTTATTTTTGTGGTTTTTTCTAAACAAACTCATACCAACTTTCAATCAATTTGGTTCAGCCAGGCTTTATAGCAAGAATGAATAAAAAGGAAATTGGTCTTGGGAGGGAGGGAAAAGGAAAAACATGCATTTGCTAATGGCATGGTGAAAACTTTGCTTCCATATTCATTCTAAATAAACATGAGAAATGTTTGGCATATGATTGTAGGAAAAACTCATCCACAGCACACGCTCTTTATCATAATAGTCCTACAGAAATGTGTTGCCAATTGCAAACAATGCACAGCATGCACAACCAGGTTTGACGTTGCCAAGATATTCTTAAGTTGAATGAATGTGTGACTTTGCTTATTTAATAGCATGTTTGCCTCCTTGTGCCTCTTCAAGAGCCAGTGTGGTTCCAGAAGAACTTTTGATATCGAGTTGATATTTTGTTTCTACTTTCAGGTTTTTTTAACAATCTTTGCTTGAAATAGCCCAAGAAGCTTTCTTCCTACTTCCATTGCTTGCTTGCTGATTGATAACATCTTCTTGAGCAACCTGAATAGTATAAATTGATATGTAAACTGCATATTTGGATTTCGGCTGTCATGCTTGCTTTTAATGGCTTTAAAATATATTCGAGGATAGTGTCCATTTTAAACTGGTACCTAAGAGTTTGCCTTATTTACGAATATTACATTCCTTCTTTCTAGGCTCTTAAGGATGATGATGCTGAAACTGGGCTGACTGATGGGGAAGAGAAAGAAGAACCCAAAGAAGTGGAGAAACTAGGCAAAATCCAATATTCTTTGGATTATGACTTCCAGAACAACCAGGTTTGAAACAAGCAACATGTAGCATTTCATTTCTGTGTGTGCAAGGGGAGAATGAAGTTACAGTAGATAGAGTAGATATACTGTAACAGTAGTTACAGTAGATATTTCTGAAATCCTTAATGCTTGCATGGAGTAAAGGGAGAAAGCAAGACTCAAGATTTGTGATAGAGGTACTACTAAATTGGTATTCAATGTACTCAAAGTTTATATTACACCTTTAATCAAAATTGAAGACACAGTTTTACCTAATGGTTATTAATAACTTAATATTAAGGGGTCA
The DNA here is from genome assembly GCA_013400135.1 of Rhinoptilus africanus. Classification (NCBI taxonomy): domain Eukaryota; kingdom Metazoa; phylum Chordata; class Aves; order Charadriiformes; family Glareolidae; genus Rhinoptilus; species Rhinoptilus africanus. The sequence goes on along the minus strand of VXBO01010954.1, from coordinate 110,808 downwards.
CCAATCAAAGTCAACCCACATTATATTACGGAGTCTGCATGCAGATGGTAAAAGATAGCTTCAGCCTTCAGTTATTTAAAACATAAGCAAACAAAAGATGTGAGGAAAAAGAAGGGGACATAAAAGTAAGTTGATTCATTGTGGGTCTTTTAGCAAGTCAATAAGATTGCCAGGAGTAGCTTTCTCTCACTTCACCAAATGTACACTTTGCCTTATTAATTAGCTGCAGCAGGTTCTGGTGCTTTCCATTAAAGTACACCTGCTAGCCAAGAAAATTTTAGTTTGGAAGAAAAGTCCGAATAAAACGGTCTGTCCCCAAAAAAACAGGAAATTTGTAGAAAAATCTGTCCAGTCAAGGACTGATACTCCTTCAGGACCCTACTCTGAAGCTGGTAAGACCAAACTTAGTCATACTTCCCCATGGGCTCAGTAGGAGCAGACACCATAATGTGATGTAGACTTAGAAGGGACCTACTTAATAGGTCTAGCCACATCCTGAACCAGCTCATATTTAATTCCCGTCCCTGGCCTCTTGCTGTGGTTGGGATCACTTTTGTCAGTTATACCAATTCAGAGCCTCACATTAAAACTTACTGTGCTTAACTTTGGATTGAAGTACACCAACACATCTGACGTCTTCACTTCGTCGTGGCTTTCAGTGAACTTGAGAATACATATCCTGCATTTCATTTCTTGACAACTTCAGTCAAAACCACGATTCTGTACTTAGAGAAAGAAAGGACTGCTGAACTTAAACCCCTGTTAATTCCTATTCTTCGTCTGAACAGACTTCCACATGTACTTGTGATTTGTTTCCACATTCATATTCTTTATTTGATGCTGTTCACAGAATACAGTACACTTACATTTTGCAAGACAAAAAAAAATATGAGAAATTAAGAAAAATTTCAGCATTAGCAGCAGAGTATTTGCACACAGCTATGACCTGGCGTATTACATAGTACTTCCCTGTCTTTTCAACTGTCTTGTGACTAGCAGTGCTTGTTTTTCAATGCAAGAGCCAAAAAGAATTCTGAAGCCTTTCAAGAACCCATGGTTAAAGGAGCTTTTCCTCAACTCCCAGAGCAAATTCCCTGGCCATGTGATGAGTCACACTGATCCCCCTTGAAATCGGTATGAAATCAGTATGAAGCGTTAGACCCTTCAGAAGCAGAAGATCTAAAGAGGGGGAAAGGAAAAGCTGCAAATGTGTTCTGACAAATGGATTTCAGTTTCCTTAGAACATGAAAACAAACTTTCTATGTGAATTCTATTAAAGGAAATGTTGATTTTGTAAACTCTATTTTACAAAGGGAAATAGGACAGGAGAGCAACAGATTTGTAAAACTGTGTAGTATTTAATTAAGGTAATAAATTATTTGAGTTTTGGATTGCTATTTCATTTTGCTGCTCTAAACTATGTTGCAACTTGGAATTTGTCAGAGGACAGACAATGTAAAAGAGCAAAGAGGGGACTCATTTAAGTTAGTATAGCACAGTGGCATGAAACTACAGACCAAAAATCTGGCTAATATATTGTGCAGAGCTAAGAATGGAGACAAGATGGCCAATGTACTCTCCAGAGCACAGTGCCTCAGTTTTAGAGAGAGAAATTTTAAAAGGGAGGTGAATTGCTTTTCCACTCTGCTACAAAAAGTCGTAAACTTGTTCTTCTCTCTTTGATGTGAAAGGCTTGATGTAGATCCTGAGCCTATCCATGTATTTATGAACCATTATGCATCTAGCATAAGAATGGGACAGAAAAGAAGTGTTTCTTACAGATAAAGGAAAATGGTTCATGGAGCTTAAGAGTCCTATAGGTGGGAAAGCATGCAGGCCATACTGTGAATTTAAAACTGGTAAAAATAAGTCCAACTTTGAGGAATCTCTCAGAAGCCAGAAGCTTCTTTTCTAGATTGACTGTATTGTTCTGTATTCCAGTTGTTAGAGCTTCTGTTTCCAATTTTAAACAATTCATCCATGAGAGAAGCAAATATATTGTGACTGAAGCACTGATTTAGAAGAAAATATTCTCAGATTTCTTTCCCAGTTCTTAATATCTTGTCTCCAGATTGACCTTGAAGAGTCACTTGAATGTTTACCTTAGTTCTGTGGCTATGAAACAAGACTGAAAGTATTTTCTTTCTCTTGCTGCCATTAAGCTAATGAGGCTTAATGCAGGCTAAATTGTCTAGATAACATAACATATAACATAACATAACATAACATAACATAACATAACATAACATAACATAACATAACATAACATAACATAACATCACATAACCCTTCGTTATAACACTTATAAAATGGCCAAGGCATTTAGAAGTTTCAAATGTTCTTCAGTCTTATTTTTAAAAGTGTATAAGAGATTTAAGAAACTAATTTTTCTGGTGTGCAGTGAGATTACAAATTGTTATTAGGATTTAGTTACCAAAGGTTAGTTTTCATGGGCTATTTTTTGAAAATGCTGTCCTTAGTTTACTACCTAAACCCATTGGTATACATAGCAAGAGAAGTGAAATATAAGGAAGCCTGCAAGATCCATTTATTTTCAATAAAGCTCTGCCTGAGGATTTGCATTTGATATATCACCTTTTTGCATTTAGTTGGGGAGAAGGTTACATGTGGGGGATTTAGAATACAAATTTTGTAGTCAAAATTAGACATTCTTGATTGTTTAATAATGTGATTTCTATTCATGGTGCCCAGCATAGAAAAATAATGCACAAGAGGAGAGAGCAATTGAAAGTTATTTGATTGCAGTCTTTAAAAAGATGAAGTCTGTATTTAGCTGTAATCAGCTGCCCTTTGAAAACCTCTTTTCTGCTTAAAAACAGCCTTTGTACAGTCTGCATCTGCCATAATTGGTTTTCTAAAGTCTATAGCGTTGCTTCATTTGCCTTCCTTGGGCAGGGATTGGGGGGGGGGGAGGAAATAGTATTTCATAGACCAGAAATAGAGTCTGCATGTGTATTTCTCTGTTACCATTTTTTTATGAATATCTATTTGAAATTTCATTCTGCTGTTTTTCTCTCTTTTCAGCTTCTGGTTGGGATTATTCAAGCAGCTGAGCTGCCTGCTTTAGATATGGGTGGTACATCTGATCCCTATGTGAAAGTTTTCCTGCTGCCTGATAAGAAGAAGAAATATGAGACAAAAGTCCACAGAAAGACCCTTAACCCTGTTTTCAATGAGCAATTTACTTTCAAGGTATTTTTTTGATAATTATTTAAAAAATTTTATTTAACTGCTCTGCATCTCATCCTCGGCTACAAAGTTAGACTTAGTTCATTGGTAACTGCAGCATAGTGATTTTTCATGTTGTTCATGATTTTTCATTAATATCACCTCTGATATTTAATCTTATGATGAAAATGGTATAACATAAGGTGAGACATCACTAGGTGTCAAAAGGCAGAGTTTGATTTTAGGCACTTCAGTTGTCCTGATGTGTGACAAGCTGATCCATATTTTATGGCTGGATAAAACTCACAAGAAAGTCAGAAAACAGTGACACTTTGACAAATATCAGGTAAATTTTGCTAGACCAGAGTTTTCTTTAAGTATCTTTGTAGTCTGATTTATGAATTTCAGTATACCATTTCTTTTCCCCTCAAAAATAAATTAAAACTCAAGAAAGGTAAATGGATGAAATGGTAGATTAATCTTGCTAGACTTTGTCATAGCAATTCTTTGCCACGCTACTTTACATATGAAAAGAAATCATGTCTCTAGTTTAATAACATATGAATTAAATAAATGTAGCTAAACCTTATGCTGCAATATTTAAGTTGTTTCAGTAGTATCTGTCAATAGTGTTTTTCTAAGACTGTGGCTGTACCTACACCCCAGTTAAATACAGTAAAGGAATACTATACAGCATGTTTCATGCGGCTTCTCCTAATACACATTCCTCTGCCGTTACTTTAGGCTTTTCTCTCTATGCCCAATCTTATAATGACAGCTGCAGATTGAAAACAGGAACACTGAAAGTCTCAGACTATGTAATCACTCAGCGAGAAAGACATCCCTGGAGGCCAGAACTACTACTGCATATATAAGCTTATTTTTTCCCTTGAAGATGTTCATGAAAATAATCTTTTGTGGGGAGTTATTTTTTTCTTGAGCTTTCCTAAGATAGTATTTAAAAGAAAACAGAGTTATAAATTACAGATTCCCGTGCAGCTCAAAAAAATAAAAGAAAGGACCAATAATGCTGTCATCTAAGATGAAGGCACAAATTATTAATCAGATCATCCAATCCTGGGCTATAATGTCCACTTGTTTTAAGTCACATCTTTAATATTTAAATCTTATACTCCAGAAGAAGGTTTCCTTTCCACGCAAGATCTGACAGAGTGCTTAGGTGCATCCCAATATGGTACTGAACATTCCCTGGATACTGTGTTCTGTACTCAAGAGAAAACCAACGGAGCATGCCAATACCATCATTGTTTTGGGGACTACAGTGAAAAAGACAAGTGCTGCAACTGTAACAAATAACTTCGGTGGGAACTACTGACAATATCTTGTTTAATTGGGCAGAGCCTTACTTCTGTGACCTGCTTCAGGTGGTGCGCAGCTTCTCGTGGCATCCTCCCCATCTCTCTCTTTCGCAGAGCTGCCCCCGAGGCAGCTCAAGCTTATTATGGTACCTGTGAGCTGCCTGCCTTCCTCCCAAAGAAGGGCTAACAGGGACAAGATGGGTTATGTTTCTGCTGTATTGCATCTTGAGCCCTGGACCTCATTCCTTCTCTTTTTTGGGTGGTTCCCTATCTTAGTCCCTTTTTCATTTCTGTTTCCCAGACATCCATGGTGCCATTCCCAGGTGCAGGCATTCATCAGGCTCCAGCTGTTTGAATTGTTTACCTGCACTATGCTGCCAAAAGGGAACTGAGAAATCCTAGCCAGACTACACCAGTCTGGCAGAGGGAGGTGTTCCTCCTCAGGCCCAAAGTGGGAAGAGAGTTCATGTCTGGAGAACTGACATGTCTGTGCCATAAAAACACTCCTGTGCATGTCCTTCTACTAAGGTCTCACCTGCATTAAGTCAAGAGGCTGAGTATCTCTGAGCAGAGCAGAAAGCAGGGAGGAGGAGCAGTCCTTCACAAGAGCTGAGGACATCCTTAGTTGTCTTGAACAAAGCCGTATGCTGAGGCTGCTTTAGAGGAAAGTAGCTAAAATAAGCTTTACCGAGGTCAAGTTAATGATAAAAAAAAGTAAATAATGATAAATGTAGTCTTTTTATGCATTCCAAATGACCAGGATCCATTATTCGGTATTGTAAACTGATGGAGAAAGAAACTTTAGAACATTGCTCTTCTCCTGGTTTTGAGGCTGCATAAAAATAAAAGTGGGATTATGTAGAATTTTGCCTTCCACATACATTTGCCTTCTGTAGCTTTTTAGAATCTACAATCAATTTGTAGAATCAAAATAGATTTTGCTATAGTATTTATTACAGTACCCAACCCTGTACCCACTGACACTATTGTAGTCAGTAATAGAAGCTGGAGCTTCTTTTAAATATTATGTAACCTGTTACAAAAAAAGAAAAACTACTCATGTTTTTAGTAAGTATGTTAAAAAGCAAGTGGAAGCCAAACAGTAACAAAAGCCAACAGTCCTGGGGTTTAAACAGACCGGAACATACAGCAGTTAACAAGGCCAATGGTAATGTCACGGTTTTATTTCTCTTTTTATATAGACAATTAATAGATAAATGTTTACTGAAGCCTGTGGAAGCCATTTATACTTGCAGAATATATTCAGGTTGACCAAGTGTTCAGTGTAAATCCAAACAATTCCTCGATCAGACCTCTCCAGATAGCCACTCAAGTGTAGCTTACCTAAACTGCACATCTTCATCTGAATATTAAAAATATGACTCATAAGCATCCTAACCTACAGCATCTGTCCAAAGTACATCAGAACAGCTGGAGAATTAGTCAGAACTTGGCCTTCTGCCACCACAATTTCTAGCTGTACATTGTGACATAGAAAACACCTTAGTGCCTGCAGTGTGAAAGGTATAATAAAGAAAAATATGCCTTGGTAAGTAATAGGTAGTGGTACTGTAAGAGAGCTATTTAGTGTCTAATTACTTTGTGTCAGATACAGTAAGCCAGTTATGTTTTTTTCATCAGTTCAGCTCCCCATTTCTGAGTGATGACAGTTGATTTATTGAGGAAAAGACACCATTGTGTGAAAAGTTCATGTGTCTTCAGTGCAAATAATTGGGCTTCCTGTTCCAGTTTCATCACCCACAAAATGATTTGAAGTAGAATGAGAAAAACCTGGGGAGTGATGAGTGAGCTGCCACGTTGCTCTATTGAATGCCAGAGCCTGGTCTCAAAAAATACTGCATCTGGTGACTCTGAAACAAATACACCTCATAATTTTCTCTGCAGTTCAATTTACCTGAGATGACAGCTGATAAACCAAAGAAATAGATTTGCATTGTAGTGGACTGATCTTTATTGTCTCAGATACAGAGTTTGTCATTTTCTCTTCTTTGCAGGTGCCATACTCCGAGCTGGGTGGAAAAACCTTAGTGATGGCAGTTTATGACTTTGATCGTTTCTCCAAACATGACATCATTGGGGAGTATAAGGTTGCGATGAACACAGTGGACTTTGGTCATGTCACTGAAGAGTGGAGGGACTTGCAAAGTGCAGAGAAGGAAGAGGTAAGAAAAATCAAACTTTCCCCACTCCCTGGCCCCCAGGAGACTTTTATCATTAGCTAGAGAAACAGTCAAACTAGCAACATTATTTTGCCGAGACAGCTCCCATCTGTTATCAGCATTTCTCAGACTTACTTCGCCTGATAAATTTTTGATAAGCATCTTTTCCAATACTCATTGAATGGTACATTCTCCTTTGCTAATCCTATTTTCAATCTTTTTGATACTTATGCAACATATTAAGAAAGTTTTCATGAGTTTGACTTTTTCTTGAATTGATGCAGTTTGGGTACATGGAATTTGCATTTGAATTATAAGAGCGGTGTGCATTTAGGTTTCTTTGTGGCCATAATCATTCTCAGTGTTTGCATCTCAAGGCATCTTATTGTGCATGAGGATAATGGTAGGTTTTCATTGAAATACCTTACAGTTTTATTGAGCTGCTACGCAATAATATCCATTGATTAGAGTTATGCATTTGACAAAGACCTTGGAACGGCATCTCACTCAAATATTAATCACCTTTTTTATTTTTCTTTCTGTGCCAACATCCTGTGGGTTCATTATTTAGTAGGTATAGTGCTACATGTACACAAGACACTTTCTGGAAACATTTCATCACTAAATTGTGCATCCTGTGAGGTTGTTCATACTGACACATCCACCTTTTTGCTTATTATAAAACCATTTTGTACTCACTTTTACATTATTTTTCCTTTTGATTGCTAGATAATATCTGCCCACTCATAATAGTCAGAGTGCACAGCGTGCTTCAATTCTCTGGTGGGAGAAGAAGGAATCTGAGTTCCTCATTGTCTAATTTAGCTAATAAGCTGCTTTGGATTCAAACCTTAGTTTCTGTAATTAAAGGGACAATCTCTGAATGAAATCTTTCATTAATACAAGTGATGAAAACCTGAATATTGGATTTAGACTGCAAGTTGTGAAAAATTCAGTAGATGCTGAGCCCTGCAGCCGTCTCAGATTTTCAAAAATGGTAGCTTTCAGTCTTGCCTTTTTGAGTGCTTGGTTTTAAAGACTGTATTTTCAGATATCTTTCTTTTACTGATTATTGATTTGAAAGCCGCTGCTGCATTGACACTATTCTGCGTTGTTTCATAGTGACAGCATTTGCAGTGCTGTCTTACTGCATGTGACACTGGTATCCATGCTACATGGGGCATTTTTCTTCCACTCTTGGTGCTAAAGATGAAAATTAAAAAAAGAGAAAAAGAAAGTTTGCAGGTCAAGGGCCCTGTTCCTTTAAAGCCTCAGCATGCCGGAAAGCTAGAAATGTGAAATCAGAGTGTCTTAATCCTTCCAAACTTTATTAAGAATCAAACTGGACTTTTATTGTACTGCTGTGTGTGCGATCAAAGTGTTTCATGTTTTTTCTATCACAGAACACATAAAAGACACCTAATACTACAGAAAGAGGAACTGAACCTTCATCTTTTTCATATAACTTCAAGCTTTTACAACATCAACAACGATAGCCCCATGTGCAGGTGGCAGATAACTTGGCATAGATTAGTGTGGGGTTTCGCCTGTCTTGTGGCATAGTACATTGCCTCTTGAGTTTTATACCTCATGTTCACACTGAGACCTGACTCAGTCCCTTGGTTGCTTCACAAAGTTCCTGTCCTCCTAATACAAAATGATGCTAAAGTTGTTTGAAATATAGTATGAGCTACTTCTAGAAATGCATTCTAACTTGGAAAAAACCTTTTACTAAAATAAAATAAGGCAATTTAAAAAATAATTCTTAAAGTATTTGGATATTAGAAGAGTATTACAAGAACTTTGAATAGTTTGCAGTAGGGATGAAACCTAGGTTGTACCTTATTTGTGCTTTGAGAGCCCAAGTAAACTGACTGATATGTATGTTTACATGTGTTTGTCATTTGTCTGTGCAAATATATTTGTATGAGAGTCATGTTAACTAGAAGGAAATAGCTTTCCTTAGTTCCTGTTTGATCCTCTGCCCACACTTTTCTTCAAATTTCAGGTACAATATATCCAGAGAAAACATTGTCATTTTTGTGAAGTTTTTTGATACAGCCTTTTTGAAGCTGCTACCGATGTGTAGCTTTTTTTATTTATAAGAAGCTAGGTAATATCATCCTATGAAAACAGCCTAAAAAACTGTGCTTGCACCAACTCCCTAAATGTACTGAGTATAAAAATCTTACTTTTATTTCACTTTATGTCAAATTCAGTTGATGCACATCACAGAATATACAGTTTAATTAACACTGCAATCATAGAGGGCAAAATCATTTTACAAGCAGTTACCCTTCTTTTTGCTCATAAACCTCCACTGTACTTTCCATCTTTTTTTCTAAATGGGCTTGAAATTGATGGCAGAGGATGAAGTTTTAATGAAATATTTGAAGCTCTATTTCTCACAGCCCAGCCATTTGAATGGCATCTCTCTGACACTGCTTTGTCTTCTGGGAAAGCTCTTATTAATAAATTTATGTTGGTGAAGCACTTTGAAGGTACAAGGCTTTATGTAAGCATTTGTTCTGACTGTGAGAGGGCTTTGGGAATGTATGAGTCTGTACAATGACTGCTGAATATTGGGGAGGCCACTACTAATGAGCTGCATACCTTGAATCCTTCTTCCCTGGCTGCTTTTAGTTCTGCTGTCCCTGTGAATGTATGGAGGTGATTTATGTGGTAGACCTTCAGACTCATATGACTGAGAGCATGGGAGGGAAGAGTGGTAGATACTGAAAGATTATTCACTTTTACCAAGTCTGACATATAATGGTTTGGGCACAGAGTGTTAAAAAACAGATGACAGGAGTTTGCTTCTCTGTGTCATCTAACAGATGTCACTGCCATTAACTTTATCTGAGTACACACTGCATCCAATATCTGTTATCACTCCAGTGCAGAAGGCCAGACAGACCTCTTCTTTGCTCACAGCAGTGTGAATCATACTGAGAGTCATCTTCTGAATTCTTCAACTAATTGCCCTCCAGACATTTTGTTATATTGGCACTTACATTGAAAACCTGTTGTAGCAAACATTCCAATAAATTTTAGGGAATATAAGGTAGAGCAGAAACAATTCTTTCCCTTGAAAGCAGTGGAGAAGCAGAGCCTTAATCCATGAGGAGAAGGATCTTCAACCTGCCAGTATCCACCACCAAGGATTCTGCAGACCTCTTACAACTGCTGTCAAATAAGTATGCATTATCTCATCAGGCATTTGCCATGGATAGGTTACATGATGGATGCATGCTTGCATCACAGTGGGTTGTGATGCCTATATTTTGCACGTGGCTTCTGAAATGGAAGTCTTCTGGAAAACACCAGCAAGATGCACAACAGCTTCTGTCCTGCATGATGCAAATCCCAAGCAGTAGAGATGCTACAGTGCTGCCTTGCAAAGGGGTGCAATGCAAGTGCTCTGCAGCTGGGGATTTTAAGACCAATTCTGTGAAGCTGACGTGCACTATCCATGAGGATTGGTCTTTTCTTCCTCTTCAAAAAATAAAAGTTGAAGGAAGGAGATGGAACAGTGGTTGTATTTATTACCTCAGCATGCTTCATAGAAGTTGGAGATTGACAAAGTTAGTAAGCTGTCTAGCTTATTGAATCCTCAGCCCTGAAACTTGCAGACAGTTAAGAGGAAAGGACATTTTTACAAATGTCACTGTCAAATCACAGCAGCAAATCACCGTCATTTTCTGTTAAATCAGAGATGGACAGATGATCTAATAGGCCTTCCCCATCTCTAATAATAACACCTAGTTCTTATACAGCTTTGCAGATAGCACAGTGCTTTGCAAAAGAAAGTATTATTATCCCTATGGAGATCCTGTCAGAGTAACACAGAAATTTTAAAATGTGAGGTCTTCTTTATTTAGCTGCATATTATTTTGTACCACTGTTTCCTCCGTGGTGTTCAAGTTTCTCAAGTTCACTTCCTCTTACACGCAATTAAAACTTTAAAATGTTAAATCTAAAGTGGTTTTAATTTTCGGGGTTTGTGGCAGAGTTACATACAGTAAATGCACAATATTGAACACATGTTCAACATTGTAAGTGCAGCATCTGTCCTGCAAGAGAACTGATTTCAATAATGAGATGGGGAACAAAACAGAGGTTCTTAAGTTTGAGAATAAGCAAGCCTGATCTGAAATTCTTCAGCAGTTAATTAGTTGGTTTTCATTTTGAAATTGAAGATACTGAAATGTTGTGATTTTAAAGGTAAAACCATATGACTCGAGTAGAGTAGTTACGGTACTGTTTCAGGCTATTAGAATTATGCATTTCTTTTCTTGCCTTTCATACTCAAACTGCTGACAATCCCACTATATACCTTTGTTGAGTATTCTCTTTCTTAACTCCCTCTCTGGAAGAGACACCTACCGGAGGAGGTCAGAGGCATTCTTGTGTTATAACAAAAAGAATGTAATTGGCTTACTTGAAATCAAAAGGGAACTTGTCTTGATTCATCTCAGACTGTCAGCCTTTACAGATATTAAATTCAAATACAGAGGACAGTAGACAAGAAGGAGAAGTTCAATGATAGTGTTAACTCAAGCTTTTCTGTGGCCCTTCTGTTTCTGGACAGTATTCATTCTGAGATCAGAAAAACTCGTATTGCTTATTTGTCAAAAACATTTCCATTTGACTTTCAAGTGTGGAAGGGCATCTTGAGGTTAAATTGTGCTGACAAAGTAGATCCTACATTTGGTGCTAAGCATCTAATGATCCATTCACTAAATAATAATACTTACATTAATGTTGATTCTAGACAAGGCGTATTCCTTAAAGACCTTGTAGAAAGTTACAAGGCTGAAGGAAAGAATGGTGGGCATCTCGGCCTCTTAGTGTTATTGTGGGGTGTTTATTGCTCAAGTGTAGGATATTTTAAAATGTTTAATAGAGGAGAGAGACCAAACCAGCCAAGGAGCTCAAAAGCACTGTACTTGGGTGTTAAACATACAGTGGCATTTGGAAAACGAGGTTCTGAATGGTGATTTTATAGGCTTTTGAAAAAGATACTAAGAGGGATCAAAATCATCTTAGAGTTCTTCTTTAAAAGGCTTAAGCAGAATTTCTATCACTTAGATGCTAGAAGTATTCTCCATGTACCTGCAAGTGATTCATTCAGCTAACTGATCGATCAGTCAGTCATTTGCACGGGTTTGAAGTATGTTCCAAGTGCAAGGCACTAAAGCTACACTATGGAGAGGTGTTTTGGATGGAAGCTGCAGAAGGAATTCCAGGGAATAATCATGGAGTACTCCCAATTATAAAGCTCTGTAGTCTGGGAGAGACTGCAAATGCATCTGCAGAATCAGCCGATTGGTACAAAAGGATCACAGAACACGCTATGAATTTCCTGCATTATTCTCCACCCGAACTTTTATGTACTTACTTATTTTCCTAACTACCAGCATCAGTGAATGCATTATCCAGAAGCAGAAATTGCATTTCTCACTGGGATTCTAGGCAGAAGCTTTGCAGTAGTCCAAGGTAATGCCTTATTTCCCTTTCTCCCCTCTCTTTGCAAACCGACAGCGACAAAAATCATTACCTGATTGCTCTTACGAACCAGGATCAGGAGCGAAGGAAAGCTGTAAGAGGGCTGTATCAAAATACTCCATCATAAGTGTCATTAGAAGGACCTTCAGAACAGAGACCAGCATTTTAACAGGCACAAGGAAAGAGCAGCTCTCACAAAGAAGATGACAGCTTTTCCTCTAAAAGGTTGAGGCGTAGTATGCCACTCCAGTCTCCTCGCTGTGCTGTGCCCGCTCCACGAGGAACTGAAAGATCTTGGTTTCCTGAAGCATCAGAGAAAGATGTATTTTTTAAAAGGTTAAAGACAAAGATTTAGGAATAGTGGTCAGAGAAAAAAGGGATTAGCCATTTTCCTCATCTTTTTCCTCTGTCAGCTCTTAAACACCAATTTAGACCATGTCAGGGATTACCATAGTAACCATTTAACCTCTTTTCAGAGCCTGTTGTGTTTCAGTTTAGTTCAACAACGAGCTTAACTGGCATTTGAAGCAGTTTGCATTGTGCCTGTGACAGGAATTAGCACCAAATGCCCTTATTTTAGAAAAATTACAGTTAGAATCTAGAACATAATACTGTGTTTTCCATTCAGTGGTATTAGGCTTTTGTTGGTTTTATGCTAATATTTTAAGAGAGAGAGTACATTATTTTAGGATATATTACCAGGTCTTATTTCTAGGCTAAATAGATAACAGACTGTGATAACTCATTCCTACAGTTACCTGTCCGATTCTATGATGAAATTCAGCCTTCCACCAAAGGCCAAAGAAATTCCTCACATTGTCTGTGCTCTTGGTGTGTTACAGGTGATGGAGCTGGGTGGTTTTACTACAGTCAGCCCTGTACTTCTTTCCCCTTTCTCTTCCATGGCCTTCTGCAGCTTACTCTGTGATTTTTATCATCGTAACTAGACAAACACTCAAGACATGATGATTTAAATTAGATTCTAAAAACCTTTGGAATAGCAGAGCTTTTTTCTCTTGTTCACGTCTAATTCAGTCTGGGCAGGATGCTGTTGGACAAAATAATAACTTGCAGGAAAAAAACCCTTTTCATAGAATATCTCTGTTTCTGCATTTTATGCATTCTTCCTTTGTAGGTTAATGGAGAACTGACATTTCCAGTTTTTAAGATCTTGCTGTCTATGACATACACACAGTTCGTTTTGAAGGACTGATTATGGCTAGTCTTTCAGTTTCAATCACACAGATCAAAGCAAATATTATTATTACTGGATGTTCATATGTAACTACATCATACATAACATTTAAAGAGTTTAACAAGATAGATGTAAATGCTTTTCGGTACCTTATCTGATTATAAACATTTATAGTGTTGGTGCTATACAATTCAATTTTTTTTAACATCTCTGTCATCTAGAATTCTAATAGTGAAGAATTGTACTCCAAGAATGATGCCACTGTCTAAAGATCAAACTATTTCTCCTCTCTCTCTCTGTCTCTCTTTGTGTCTCTCCAGACTTCCATAACACTGGCCACACGAAGGGAGAAAATACTAAAATGCTGCCAGATCTCTCAATTTCTTACTCTTTTTGTTTTTTTCTTTTTTTTTTAACTTCTGCCGTCATTCCATACACCTGAGTCAGTTAATAATTAAGCTGCACTTTTTAGCCTCCACAATCTAAAGTTGCTTTTTAGTATCTGTGTTGACCAGAGACCAAAGTTCTGTGAATCACTCCACCTCTTCACTTCTCAGCATATTGTCACTCTGTGTGTATGTGCGTGTGTGTAAGATGTAGACCTGAGTAATGAGCTGAAGTACCTCTTTGTTTTATGATGCATCTTCTGTGATGAGAGCTTTTGCACAGACTCTAGTAGTTTTGTGACTGAACTTTAATTGCATTAACCGGGAATTTTTGTTTCAGATGGCTGCCTGGCTGGCTCACTCACTAGATGGATGGAGCGGCACTGTAGTTGTTCTATCCTTTCCACTGGCAGAGTTTCCACAGTAGGATTTTTTTCTGTGGAGGGCTTGAGTATGGTCACTGACACGGAATTACTACTCCTGCTGCCTTCTTTGAGGAGAAAACAACTCACTTTGTGCTACAATCATCAGTGCGCAGATGAAATTCATTTCTGATCTCCTATTTGAACCCAGATATTGTTTGTACGTGCTTCTTGCTGGCCAAGCACTACATGACAAGAAATAACGGTAACAGAACCCAGAGGCCAAGACATTTTCCTTGAGCATTATGTCTGCTATTACAATTATAGAAATAGTGCCAAAGGCAGGAGTTTCCAAACTAGCAGTGAGAAAGAGTTCAAAGTGGTATGTTATTGCTGCTTGATCGGCTGGATGCATTCACCTACAAGAGAACAGAATTAGAAGTTATTGCTGCTTCCACTGTCACTGATAATGGCAACTAAATTTGGAAACCCTGCTCTAGTGCCTTTTGCCACTTGTGGCTGACCTTGAGTTCAAATCTCTTCTTCTTAGGTAGAGGCCTTGCCATAAAATTCTAACCTAAGTCATTCCCTAGATGATTACCATTATGTGGGGTTTATAACTTGTTTTTGATGCCACCAGCATAGAACATGGCACTGCAGCTTCTCAGTAGTATGGATGGCAGTGGGCAGACAGCACCTGAGCTTCCCATTAGATCCTTAATCAATTTTAGATGCTACTTAAATTGCTTTTGGTAATCTTTAGGGCTACTGGGTTGCCTGGAATCTAGTTATTTTACCTTTGTTTTTCCATATCTTCTTCAGTAACTGTGAAAATTAACAGGAGGATCTCTGTTAATGAGTAGAGCTGAGGCTTCAAAACAGGCAGCAGCTTATTTTCATGTGAGTGCCCTGAGGTCTGCAGCTGACATCCCCTGCCCAGCACAGAATTAGATAGCAGCGGATTATGCTGAAAGTGGTTTTATTCAGTCAGACTTTCATATTAATCAGTCACACCAAACATTCGTTTTCTGTGATGTTTTAGAGCAGGCAGGTTTTCCAGGAGTTGTGGGTCATTTGAATTAAATTTTTTGCTTGTAGTTCTTGCACGGAAAATAGGTACAACTATTACAATTCTGTGACACAGCATAAGAGCTGCAGTTCTTCCACAGCACATCACTGTAATCCGTGATTTCTTTCTTGTCATAGTAGATTTTCATCCGTATCACTCTTAAATATACATCAAAACCCTCCAAAATACCCCACCTGTAACTATTTGTGCCATCCAAATATTTGTGTACTTCCCCATCCTCATTTATTTACGATGAGGACCAATTTGCCTTATTGCAATTTGGTACACCAAATGGTGATGTTTCTCTAGATGTAGAATCATACTTTTCTGCATACCCTTTAAAATACTAAATCATTTAAAATCTCTTAAAAACATTGTTATTTCTTCAGGATGTCTGTCCCTGATACTAAACTAT
This sequence comes from Rhinoptilus africanus, assembly GCA_013400135.1. NCBI lineage: Eukaryota > Metazoa > Chordata > Aves > Charadriiformes > Glareolidae > Rhinoptilus > Rhinoptilus africanus. The sequence goes on along the minus strand of VXBO01010954.1, from coordinate 95,185 downwards.
TAGTTGATTTCTTAATGGAGAACTCTATGCTTTTAGTTTTGTCCATCAGCCTAAAGGAAAATCTATGCACATTTAGTATATTGAAAGTTGCGGCTTTTATTATTAAAAACATAACATCCAAAAAGTAATATTTTCTGATATATGGTAATTGTAAATGAGACCAGATTTTAATTAAGCTCTACTGCATTTGCTGCAGCAATCATATGTTCCAGAATGACTTGACAATATTGGCTTCCTGCTTGGATTTCAGCTGTAGAGTTCTAGAGTTGGCATAAGTTCCTGCAAGCACAAACACTGGTCACATTATGTAAGAATTTAAGGTTCTGAAACTTCCCTTTTTACATGCTCCCTATCATGAAAGCTAGCTGTTAATCAACCTCAAGCACAATCACTACATACAAAGCTGTGAATATGTCGTGTGTAAAAACTGGGATACGCTCCTTAAACTTTTTAGCCCACCTGTTCATGGATTCCTTGGGTTTATTGCCAGAAAGCACTACAATATGGGCTCTTACAACTCGCTGAGGATGACAGTCTTTAAATCTGATCTGTTTTATTGGCATTGAGACTAGACTAGCCAACATTAAAATTTTCTTCCTGCAGAAAAAGCTCTCATTTCAAAAACCTTTGTTTTGTTTAGAAATACTACTAATTCCTTCTAAATGAGGTGAGGTTGTCTGTCCTAAATCTGGAGGACTCCAAGATCTTCAAGGGACATTTTAAAGAACGTCATATGATCAAATTCAATCTAGGAAACAGGCAGCACCCGGGAGATTGTGTTTCCCATGTGCCAAATCGGGAGGAAGGTAGTGCAAGGGAAAACCCTTACAAGCTTGAAACTTAGACCTTGCTTGGTTTTGGAGCAAGGAGCTAGAAACCCTCTGATTCTCAGCCCATGGCATTTTGTCCTGGCTGCATGGCTGTAGACAGCAAACTTTGAAAGCTCAGACATCCTCATGGCATCCTGACTTTCAGCACTATCCTACATGTTTTTAGTAGACGTTCACCAAAACCGTGTCTCCCATGACAGATTTTAGTATCATCTAATCAGAATTTTGTACAAATTTCACTGGAATGTTCTGCATAAGACCTTATTGACAAAAGGTCAATAAGGTTAGAAAGAGAGTGCTGCTGACAGTAGACCAGCATTTGCTGTAAGCAGCTTTGCACCTCTACTGCAAAACTCTTGTAAGGGTCTTCAAACCCAAAGATTTCGCAAGTTACTGATTTTAAAACATCAGTAAATGGAGAAAACAACACATCTCTTGTAGCTTCAGCAGTTACTCTCTCTGTTAAAAGGTGTACTTCATTTGTTATTTGGATGTTACTGGATTCTACTCCAAGTCATTGATTGTTGTTGTGCCCTTCTTCAGTAGATTCAAGCCATTTAATACATGATGCTTCCATTTCTCTACAGTACTTATGTGCTGTAATCAAGACACCTCCAATCCTCTTCTCAGAAAGCTGCAAAAATCCATCTTCTATGTTTCTCACAATCAGGCTTTTTCTCCATTTTTCCAGTAAGAGTTGTGACTTTTTACCTTTTTTGTAGTTTTCAGCATCTTAAAAAAAAATATGTATGCAAGAACTGCATGCAGGACACTTGATAACCTTGCTGGACAGGCAAAGTCACCAGCTGCTTCTGCTCACAACTACTATTGAGTGTTTTGCCCAGCATTACACTAGTAGTTCATGGTCTGTAGCTTATGACCCTAAATCCTCATCAGGAGGCATTGCCTTGTAAGATGTATTTCTTAATTCAGTAGATACTTAGAAATAGTCTTGAGTTCTTTGTCTTAGGATGTAGAATTTTTGCTTTAGGCTGCATAAAAATGTACTCTGTGTGACTGGTTACAGCTAAGTGATTTAGCACTTTCTCCGTGACCAACCTGTTGCATTACTATTTACTATTATCTTAATTATTGTATCGCCTGCTTGCTTTATCAGCAGAAATGTCTTCCACACCTGTGAAAACATCAGTAGACCTTGAACGGAAAAAAACCAAACCCTTTTTTGCATGTTTCCTTCATCAATCAAATTTACAATCTTATCAAAGAATGAACCTAGTTTTAGTTGAAAGGCCCTATTTTCCATAAAACCATGTGACTTCACATTCATTATATTACATAGCCTTTAAACTATCATTAATGCACACTCTTATGAGTTCCTCCTTTGTTTCATCTGGATTTGATAAAAGGCAAATGGCTGATAGATACCACCTTCATCCCATTTGTCCTTTTTTGAGTAAGATGGGCATAACATTAGCACTGCTCCAGTCCTCTGGAATTTCCCTTGTGGTCTAAGATTTATTAAAAATTAACATCATTGAGACAGAGATCTCATGATAAGTACAGTCTTCCTTCCTGGATTTTTATAGATGACTGCAGTGACCTCTTTCTTTTTACTGAAGAGATTAATGAAATTCAGTGTGTGGTACCGATTGCTGTGATGACCTTTGACAAGCTGTCTTGCTTTCCTAAAGAATGTGTTACGAGAGTTTTTCAAAGTGAAATAGTCAGGGGAAGTGGAAAAACAAGGGTTTTGCCTGTATGTATTTATCCAAAAACTTAAATCTTTTTCAGTAGTTTCATAAATATATATTTTTGAATGCTTAGCTTAAGATGTGGATGTGAGCCTAGTAAGGGTAAGTCAATAGATTTGAATACATAGCGCTAGTTAGATGGAACTAACTCTCGAACCAAGCACAAATTTTTAGCAAGCTAAACTTAAAATTTATAATGCAAGGGGTTGTAAAAGGAAGTATATACTAATCCCTTCATTTCAACTGGAACCAAAGACAAAAACATTGAAATTATCTAAGAGAGTATTTTACATATTTCTGACTTCCCTGAAACTAGGAAGCACTAGAACAGAAGTGGCTCTGAGCTTTTATGAGGGTTTTCAGCTTGCCTCTTTTCCAGCTGCATATCCTTTATCTCATCTCATATTTTTAGGCAGTTTGGATGCTCTGGAAAAAACCTAGTAAAAGAGGACAATGGAATAAAACTTTCCAAATGAAGAGCAATGATACAGAAAGGGATTTCAAATCCTGCCTATGCTTGTAGCACAGAAACAGTGGGTGGAAATAAAAGATGACATTGACTTGGGTGAAATTATACATGAAGGGAAGTCTTCTTCATCTTGATAAATTACAGGTGGAGAACTGTCTTGTGATAAGAATTCACCTATCAGCTGTTAACTTACATCAGCTGCTTGTGGTTTTCCCATTAGCAAATCTAGTTCCTTTTCAGCTTGCTGTGCAGCCCCCTGGTCTGCAGCTCATTCCAGGTCACCACTATGGTAGCAGTGCAGTGGGGGTCCTGTTTGGCTCATATGCCTGAGTTTTCTTTTTCTGGGGCAAAAAAAAAAAGACACAAGCTTGTTTTGGCATGGAATTGTGTTGCATGCTGTCCTGGAAACTGGAGTGCATGGTAAGAAAGCTCCTGTGAGTTCAACCGAAAGTAATGCCTTAAAGAGGATGGATGCTCAGATTCCTGTCCTGTTCAGGGAAATTCTTGAGTATGTGCCAGGTCCTCACATGTTCTGTTTGGCCTCCTGCTAGCTAACCAGCAAGCTTCTAGTTTTAAAACAATGATATCCCATACTGCCTCTTGCCTAATTGCCAATTTAGAAGGTTCTGGAGGAGGCTCCTGTATCCTGTGGGGTTTGTGATTGGAGTCGTGGAAGGGAGCTGGAGGTAGTGCTGGGGGATTTTATGAAGGAACATGAAAGCTGAACTGGCATTACAGCAAGCAAGAGATGAGAGAAAAGAGGACACATATCCACAGGAGCTGAGTGAACCAGGCTGTGTTAGTGTCATTGCAAAAGGAAGCATTTATTTATAATGTAGCTGGGACTGGTACAAGGTGCAAGGTTGCTTTGTCTTGGTAGTTTGTTACAGAGGAAAGGGAAGAAGAGAGCTGGCTATGAAGATAATCCACAAATTCCACTGAATTTCTCTTTGTAGTTCTTGCAGATAAAGTAGAAATAAACTGTATAGCTTCAGTAATGGAGGCACTGAATTCACCTGATTGATAGTCTTTCCCTGGGGCTGTTGAATTTCAGCAGAATGTACCAGCAGCTATAGAGGATTACTCATTCTATCATGCCAATCATTCCCATTTACTGGTTTGTTTAATCTGTTTGTTGTCTTTCGTCAATCGATAATGTATGATCATTGTTGCAAGGCCTTTGTTCATGCCAAGTTTTTAATACACTTCCACATCCAGTGGTACATCTTCTAAGTAAGAAAACTGTAATTGATTTGATTCTTAATTACAGTTCTCTGCTGTATACTGATTTCCTGCATACTTTCGGATGTGTGCTGTAGTTTCAATCCATAAACTAAAATTTCAGAGTCAGTTGCTTTCAGAAACTAAGACATTCTTGGTAGTATAAACTACATTAACTAAGCATTAAGGTGCCTGGACTTACCACAAGAGATGTTTTCAAATCAAGCAAGGGTACTGTACTGTGGCTTCCAGTACCCTGCCTCAGGAGGACAAGGATTTTATGTAAAGTGACTGCAGTGCACGTATAATATTCTAATAATTATGGAAAAGCTTTGTGATTTGACTTCTCATAGTGTCTGTTAAGACAAAAAAAAATCTTTCAAATGTATTACATTTCTTTTCAATGTTGTACTTCAACTACTCACTAGAAGACTAGCCTTGTGACATGCTATAGTTAATAAGTTTTCCATGCTGTCAAAAGTAATAATATTAATGTGCCATTCAGTTAAATTAATTCTGTTTTGTGCACTGGCCTGCATAAACGTGAGTGACATTTATAAATATGATCAGGCAGGAGCTGAGGAGAAGCTAAGTGGCAAAATAGAACGAGATTCAATCATTAAAGCAGAGCAGCCAGCTGCAAGCATTTGTGGGTAGGCCAAGAGTTACAGAAAACCAGGCTGTGATCTTCGGGCATGTATAAGTTTCTTTTAATTCATTCCTTCTTTTCTCATTTACTTAAGAAAATCAGTTTCTTCTTGTTTAATTAAGGGCTCGGTATGTTTGGTAGCATGGTCTCTTGTTTGGAAATCAAATAGTGTGTTTCTGCTAATCTTTGATGTCAAGTGCCTTCAGCCACAGCATTTCTCATTTTGCAAGAGGCAGCTGATTGTAATGCTTTTAAACTGATGACCGTGAAGTGTCATTTTCTACTAATAATAAGTGTTTTCTCTTTCCATTTCCTCTGCTTTTTAGAAAGCAGCAATAGAAGTGCTTTCTCTAAACGGTTAAAAATGTAATGAAGAGGACTAAAAGGAGGAAGCTGACAAAACCTGACTTGTTAATTTTTTAATAACATTGGCTGGTTCAAATTATTGCCCAACTTGCTTTCAAGTCCGATTTACCATTACGTTGGAGAATATTACATAATTAGGGCAGTTAAAAGAAATGCAATCTACTATCTTTCTATATATATATTTCAATAAGAAGACAGGGATTTGTGAAGAATTTCTGTGCTGAGTAGGGCTGTTCGGGGGGGGTGGAAGGAAAGAAAGGAAAAAAAAAAGCAGATTTTATTTCCACAGAAAAATCCTGCCAGGTCTGTTCCCTTTAAGTGAATGTAAAAAGTAGTGCTGGCATATAGAAGTTGTATCACAAAGGAGTCAGAGAGTAGGACTGTAGTAGGAAAAAATGTCAAAAGGAATATGCAATTAAACCGTTTCTTTTGGCTCATCCTCACTCCTACTTTATACCGTGACTGTATCCCTACAGATACCACCTCCTGATGCCTTTAATAAATTCACTTCATTTCAAAGATTGTTCCCTGTCTGCCCTAAAACTTCTCCCTTTTAAAACTTACCTCATGAACCTTTGCTTCTATTTCTGTTCTCTGTTCACCTAGCATCAGTCTCCTTTCCATCTTTTCTTTAGCCTGTTGTCACTGCTAGTCCCTTTTTTACAGCATCCAAAATGAGCCCTCTGGATCTTTGCCTAGAGAACCCTCTGTTTCATCAGAGATTTCCTGCTGTAACCTATTTCACTTTGCTTTGCTTCTTAATTTACTTGTTATGTGGCTTGTAACTGGACACTACATTAACAGGAGCTTCCTTTTATGGCCAAGTTTGCACTTTTGAAGAGGGTATGACCTATGAAGACGCTTCTGAAATAACATTAGTAAAAGCAAACAGGAGAGGCTTTTGATCACAGACACTGTGTACTTCCATTTTCTAAGACAAGTGGGTTATTCCTGCAAATATAGACTGATTCTTGAAGAAGGAAACATGCTGCAGGGCATTGTCTAGTCATATTTTATTGTTTTAAAATATTTTCTTCAGAAGTGCAGTGGGTACAGTTGTGAAGAAGGTTCTTCCTTCCCTCCAGAGACATTTAGCACCTATTTACTGCTGGCCATATAACAACGTGGCTGCTCCACTCATGGGCATGAAATTCTTTTAGACAGCAAAGGAATTACTCTGCTTGTCAGATTAATGGTTTAGTTGTTAAAGTCCTTAAGTTTATATTGACTGGGTTTATAGTCAACATTTTGCAAGTCTGAAGTAGCTACTTATGTCGTCAGCCTTGTGACTGAAATGGCAAGGGAGAACTCTGCCTCTCCTACTTGCTCTCAATACTTTATCCCAAAAGTAGTTCATAGACTTTGGGGTACAGTGGTACCGGGTGTGCATACATATTCATGTGATTGGCTCCAAAAGTGTTACCATAATGGACTGACACCTTAGCTTCAGCTTTTCATTCTTTTTCTGGTTCTCCTTTATCTTTCCCTGCTGCACCATTTATTTCTAGCCTGTCTATACAAACGGAGTTTTAAGAGCTTCTTGCTCACTTCCCACTCCTTTGCCTAGTTGTGATAGAATCGTCTGCATATTGTGGGCTCATCTGGTCCCTGATTTGCAAGCACAAGAGAAAAAGATTGTCTGTCTTTCCTGATTGTACCTATTGCTGGTTTGAAATTTTCTGCTTTGTTCTTTAGCATTGTATTTATAAAAAATTCAGTGCCTTTGAAACTGGTAAAGTTAAGGACAGCTGCTGTGGCAATACAATTTAAGGTTTAAAGAAAAAGGGGGAGCCCAACAAACTGGTATTTCCTTTTCCCGGTATGATCCCAGTTTGTCCTGGGGGGTGCGGAGGAGCAGTGTTTTCCCAGTTGTAGATCCCAGCTATGTGTATGGGTTGCAAATTCTGCCCACTTGCTGTGGTAGCTTAACTGAAGTTGTGGCCAGTCCACATCATCCATTTCTGGATCCATGTGATTCTGTTACTGGTATTATTGTGACACCTTAGCAGCTTAGTGTATTCATGGTTTACATGACAAGAAAAGGATTTTGTTGGATTTGAGATCTCCATGTGTAGACAGAATACGATGGCCTCGAAACTGCCTGAAGCCTGTGGATGTGGGAATTAGGATTAGAGATTCTGTCATTCCAATTTACCCGGGCTTCCTGAATCTGAAAGACTAATTTGTCTTATGTCCCACCTTTATGTTGTTCCTGTTTTCTCTACACAGTTTTAAAACATCTTCATTGGTGCAAAAACTGTACAGTGAACACTATCAGCTTCTACTGAAAATTTGATTTGTGGAAGATTGTATTTTGGGTCTTCACACACAAACCATATCCTATTGTGTTTCTCTCTGGCTTATGCAAATATCCACAATCAAAACCAGATATTGAACTTGGAAACCCACCTCACTGTGCTTGTATCCTTCCTCTACCGACTATTTTCAAGCCTTAGATCCAATTAGGAAAAAGCATATGGTGCTGTGGCTTGTTATTTCGGTATTGTTTTACCAAGAGAGCTGCAAGCATCAACTTTCTCGTAATATCTTCCACAAAAACGTGGAGAATGTTTATATTAAGAAGATAGATATCGCTGTTAGGGAGTCTGCAGTGCAAATGAGAGTAATCTGCATAAATAGCATTTTTCTCTGTAGCTCATTAGGAGAGTGTACTGTCAAGGCAAAAATGACTACTGACAAATACAAGAAGAAACATGAGACAGGCAACAGCCACTTAGATTCGTCTCTGAAAAGTCCAGGTTCTCAACACGACTTCAAATAGCCTTTTCTAAACTGAAGAAGCGTTACCAGCGCTGTCTGTGTCATTTATGTTCTGCTCCATTGCATCCTCTTTAAATGTAATGAAGTCATGAAGTTGCTTAGATGGAGAGAGTCTTTTGATTGGTGTTTAGGCATTATACATGGATAGGTTAATGTCTGTGAACAGTTGGAAGTTTCTAACACTAACTTAGAGTTTCCATCAGAGATCAAAGTAATTTACTAACATAAATTATTTATACATAGGGCTGAAAGAAATTCATAACAACAGTAAGGCACCTCCATGAGATAATCGCCATACCAGCAGCATTCATCTGTACCTCATAGCCCTGCAGGGGTTTGTAATTATCTCCTGCAAACCACACCTCTAGTGATTACTTTTTGTTGCTTCATTGCAGTGCGGCCACTTGCAGTATTTTGCCTGACAAATATTTTTTAAATCACCAAAAAAAACCCACAACACCAAACCAGTTTAGGAATAGAAAACTTGTGTTACTCATGCAAAGAGAAAATGTTAAAAGTACAAGAAATATTGAAAAAATGCAATTAATACATATTTCAATAACAATGAAACATTATTAAACATGATTCTGTAGGCGTTTAAAAAGGTACCTATGCTTTTTAGTCATGTTATTTACTGGAATGAGCCCATCATCTGCTGCCATTTCCCATGGCTTGCTGGTGATCTATGGAAAACTAGCTATTTATATGGTGCTGGCTTCTTCTCCATGCTTCCTGCAGCTAAAATCACATTAAAAGAGGCTAAAAATGCATTAAATGCCATCATAAAATTACTCTTCTGTGTAGACAATTGTGATATTTGCACAGAAGTATAACATGATTACACATGGAGAAAGGCTGGTGAGAGGTGATGGTCTCCGTGGCAATAATTGTATTTGTAAAGTACTTCCTCCAACCTCTGCTGAAACACTCAGATTAGAAACAGCAATCCTAACACAGTTTTAGACTTATTAAGTGCACTCTAGTCTCAATGCAAGTACAAAAAACCAAACAAAAACTAAAAAAAAATCATAGAATCATAAAATGACTCAGGTTAGAAGGGACCTTAAAGATCATCTAGTTCCAACCCGCCTGCCATGGACTGAGACACCTTCCCCTATACCAGGTTGCTCAAAGCCCCATCCGACCTAGTCTTGAATGCTTCTAGGGATGGGGCATCCACAACTTCCCTCGGCAACCTGTTCCAGTGCCTCACCACCCTCACAGTAAAGAATTTATTCCCGCTACCCTCTTTCAGTTTAAAGCCAATCAAAGGATCAATTGGAAGCACAGAATTGATTTAAAAGTACCTTCCAGAAATAGATTTATAGATAGTCTGTCAATGAGGTTTATTTCTGAGCAATACAAGGGAATACAAGTTACCGTGTTGCTACAAGCAAAGTTCTGCCTAGTGAATCTAGGGGTTGAATGTTGGGTGATAACATGAGTACAAAGGTCTCTAAGATGGGGAACTAAAATGAGCTTTCAAATATCCCCTGTTTCAGTCTTATTCAGAGCCCCGTGTAACCAGGCTAATGTAAACCAAGTCTACGATATGATAGAATAGCAACCACAGAGAAGGCTCGGTGGCTGGATGAGCTGTGATCATGATAACACAAATCAATAAGCAATTGATTTCTTCCATTCTGAACAAGCTGCAAGTGATGGGTCGACATCACTGTTAGCCTAGCCCATGTGGACTTCTAAAACCGAATGTCAAGGGAACAGGAGCATGTTTTGCTGTCACTGTGCTATTGTAGGCTCAATTAGAGCTGAGAGTGAGCTATGTAGGTTGCATGGCTGAAATCCGTATTTCTGTGATCATAATCTATGCTGGGATTTATTAACAGTATATGCAGACAGGGAGGAACAGTAAGTCCTTCCACAGCAGTGCAGTCCATGGTTATTCTCAGTATGAGTTAAAAATGTAAAATTTCTGATATTAGGATCTCTTCTTTTGAGCAAGGTTATAACATTATTATAGCCCTCCTGGGTCACATCAAAGTCTCTAAGATACTGCTCCACAACCAACCCCTTTCCAGCTTAAAGAGTCCTAATTGACTTAGCTGGTCCTTCTGCATGAGCCATGTCATAGCTTTGATCGTTCCTGCTGCTTTTCTTGGAATCTTTCCCAGTTGTACCATATCCTTTTTGAGATGCAGAGGACACCACAAGTTTTCAAGATACTGGCACATGTGCATTCTGATGGCATTTTTGTGTATGATGCATACATTTAACATCATGAGCTATTTTGTTGTGTTTTCTCTGAGGGTTTCCTAATTACATGTAACTTTGCGTTTGTTCTGTATGTTTTCTGACCACTGGTGATCCCTGAGCTGATATTTTGCAGGGAACTATCTATTACAAACCCTGAGTCTTGTTCCCAACTTGTAATAATCAACTCGGAGTCTGCCCCAATAATAATGTAATACCTAGAAGTTGTTATTGCAGTCTCTACGTTTTTGAAAATTAAAAGGAATAATAACTGCACAATGCTATTCTTAATAATACACTGGTCCGGTCCTTTGTTGGGAACAACATAAGCAGAATCCCACATCCCCATGAAAGCCTTCTGAGACAAGTCCACACACCTTTTGGTAAGGGAGGAAGATGCAAACTCTGAAGTATAGTTGAGTATCTGGCATGCATCCTTCAGGTAGATATACTGCAGGTGCTTATCCAAACCTGGATAAAGAACAATTGTGTGTAAGAGCTATGGAGAGAAGAGCTGCCACTCATGCCAAAAATTTGGCTTAACAAATGAAGTTCAGTTTCTCTTAAGCGGCTTAGAAGCTTGATCTCACAGTTGGAAAGGAATGTTTTGATTTCTTTCACATGGTAAAGTCCTTAGGGCTGTCTTTTCTCTAGGAAATATCCACTACATCCATGAATACATGAGCACTTGCTCTCAGTAGAGTTCCCCCAGGTTCTGACTTTTTCTCTTTCCCCTTGGTTCTTGGAACCTGGTAAATTGCCATGTTCTTTTAGCATTTGCAGTATGGTGCTCAATTCCCGCAAAAATTACCTAGTGGCTTAACAAAACCTTCAAAACTTTTCAACAACCAAGCTTACAATTTATTCAAACAAAGCACTGGAACCAGAGAGATATAACTTGATAGAAATGTACTTTATACTCTACTGCCAGAATAAATTGTGGAAACAGACATGTGCCCTAAGTCCTACTGTCTCTGAAAGAGAAAGATTGCTGTCTGAAATGCCTTATTGGACTGTTCAGTGTAACCTGATTCTTTTTGTCTTTAAAGCAACTTTGTTACCCCCCTAGAGATACCATTGTGCCTGAAAGGAAGGAGGAAAGCAACTCAAATCATCCTAGTGATCATTTCTGAGCAGCACTCCACTCTCTTCTTTCTCTATCTCTCATATCTGCAAGTTCAAATCTATTACTCCTTTTAAAACAAAATTATTGTAATTCTGAATATAAGTCAGCCTTTCTGTCTTTGCCAGCACTGTTAGGAAGGTATTAAGCAATGAATTGCAAAAGGTTGCATTTGGCAGGATCCGAGATGGCAGGTTGCAAGGCTGAAGGCAAAACCAAATAATCCTTCCAAACGTTCTTGATGTGAGGAGGGACGCACATTGAGCTTTCCCAGCCTATATCTTCCTTTTTTCTTTTTTTTTTTCCTGTCAGATAGGAGACAAGTCTTTCTTTATGCTGAATGTTTTGTGCATTGTGTTTTTTATACTTTTTGGTTTTGTGACAAGCTGTGGTAAGAAACACCCATGTTAGTGTTTCGCGGAAAACAGTCTAGCAGTTGTGTTGCATGTGCGTTAATTGATTTCTACTGAAACACAACCTGGAAATAAAACCCTGTCATGACTTGGTTTAAAGGGCAAACAGTATTGGTGGGACCCTGGTTGTCGAGTGAAATGCTAAGCAGTATAACTTACTTTGCAGCCAGCACATATATTGTCATTTGGCTCCATATAAGATAGTTGCTGTGGACTCCAGTTGCTGCAACAGACTTGAGGTTATCAAGGATTTAAGCTGGGCTACTCATGGCAGATGTCTTATATTGTTCATTTGAATGTTTTTTTAACAGTAGGAGTTTGAGATGTAATCCTATTAATTTTCTGTGGGGCTTTCAAAATTACTTTTTTAAAAGGTACACAAAATGATTAAAATATAACACCATGTCTTGTTTGCTTTCACAGCAAGAAAAACTGGGTGATATCTGCTTCTCCCTCCGTTATGTGCCTACTGCTGGCAAACTGACTGTCGTCATTCTGGAGGCAAAGAATCTGAAGAAGATGGATGTCGGTGGACTATCAGGTATGTGCATGAAAATCTGCTTGTACATTTTGCAGGCTTGTAAAGGCAGAAAATCAACTCATTTTCTATTGGAGGTATCTTGGTTGAGAAGGTAAGGGCTCTTGTTCGCTGTCTGAAAAATGCAGTTTCCTGAAAGTTAGCGCATGTCTGAGTATGTCAGAATTCATTTTGCCTTAAAAAAAAGAATTTCATTATACATTGAATTCCACTCCAAAACAAGGTCTGAAGAGTTAAGCAGTCAGGTGACCGTGCGAGCTCTCTGTACTTTCCTTCTCTCCTGTTGCCTGGAGATAAATAAAGACTATTCAGGCAAGAGAAAAAAAAAAAATCTGACTACAATTCCTATTGTCCGTTTAATCTCACAAAATGTGAGCATTTCCCTGCAATGTTACTGATAATACATAATAGGGGAACTCACCGCAGGTCACCGTGCTGACTGCTGGTTGAGGTGCTGGGATAATTGTTTCTACATTTGAAGGGCTCAGGTGTTATTGCTCCCGTGCGCGGGGCTGGGAGTGCTCTGCGTTTGCGTGTACACCAGCAATCAAAATGACAGTCTTGCGCTTGTGGCAGTCAGTGAGGTTGATCTCTCCAACATGCTCAGTACCCACAAACAGTCCTCGTAGTCTTTCCTCATAGTAAGGCTGTACGCGCCGTGAGTGAGATGATGTATGCCATGGCTCGGGGAGGGTGCAGGCACCACACGTGGCATCAGGGCTGTGTCTTTGTGGCACGGCTCTGTTCCAGGGACCTCGTGGAGCTTCGTGTAGGCTTCTGTTCTCTTCTGTGCCTGGAATTCTTAGGCATAAATTGCTGTCTAAATTGCCAATTAGCTGAGACTAAAATAAATAACAAGATGCTTTATAAGGAGAGGTCTTTCCAGGAGAATTTTGTTTTATATACCTTCTCTTTGAAAGGGACAGTTTCTACCAAACATTGAGAATGAGGCTGAGGCTATTTCCAGTACAGCTCTAGAACTGAAAACTTTTACAGCTGTCACTAACACACAGATGATGCAATTGCTGATTTTGAATTAGCAAATTACAAGAAAAAAGTATTTTGCTTTTATTTTTGTATAAACTTAGCACAAAGTAAGAGTTGTATCCAAAACACACAAAGAAACGGGGACATGCCTAAAGCAAGCCTGAAGGTTTTATTTACCACTTCTGATGAACAATAACAGGACCTTCACAAACTGATGGGAAACAGTCTCTTAACAGTAAAAAGATAACAGTAACCAATTATTTTTTTTTTATTTTAATTGCTTCTAAAGTCTTACACTGCACAGCAACAGACATAATAAAGTAAAAGACATCAAAATATTGTTGTAGTCATAACCTGAATCAAGTCTAACTTTTTCTTGTCTAAAATGGACACTGGATTAGGACACAGGACTAATTAATAGTTTCCGTAATGCTCATGCTGAACCAATTGCAAATTAATGTTCTTAAGCACATTTACTTCCTAATTGTTTCCTAATGAAAGATTAGATTGTCATCGTGAGGAAGTGTGGGGTTTTTTGACTGAAGTGTAGCTCTAAGAGCCAGAGCATCTATATTCTTTTCCAAGCTTTGCAAGAAATGTAATGGGTACTCATATCATAAGGAAACAAAGAAAGGGGCAGGGGAAGCACTAATGAACTGAAGACCTTCTACAAACTTCAGATGGAAAAAATAATGCATTGTGTTGGAAATAGCTGCAAGGAAATGAATGGGCTTACTTTCCTCTTCATGCTGAAGCACATATAGGACATTTAAATATATTTCTAGGGGATGACAGGTTTTGTTCTCCTTTTTTAGGGCCATGCCAAACTAGAAACATCATGTTCTCTCGGAGACAAACAAACCCAATGGGATACCATGGTTGTAGCAGGAATTCAAAAGTCACTGACAGTGATAAATGGCAGTTAATACGGTATTCCTGAGGCAGTAATTGTAGATGAAATAATGTTGGTTTAAAGTGGATACAGTATCTTTCATTAGGGAATTTATCTTTTGAATAAATTATGCAGAAATAACTTTGGAAATCAAGCTGAGATTCTGTTGTCATTATTCACGCTAAATAATACTTTCTCTCAAAGTACTGTAGTACTGCTAAGTGGTAACGAAGGTGGCAGGATTTTATCTCAATTAAAGAGTGCTTTCCCCACTAGTTTTGTTATTTTCTCTAGGTACTAAAATGGCTTTTCATTTTGCAAAACTGAAAGTTTCGCGTTGCAGTGGAGGTGGGAAAATCTTAACAGTCAAATGTGATCTCAAACCAAATGTTACCTATGTACTCAACAGCACTTACTGTCACCAAGGGAAAGCCATTAGCAAGAGGTGAAAATTATGTGGTTGACAGACGTGGGGGAAAAAGGAATCTTAGAAACTTGTCAAAAACAGGCAAAAAGTATCAGGGTTTTCAGTTTAGAATGTCTTTGTTATTCTCTCCTATTTTGGAGAAGACGCTGGAAGAGCAGCAGACAGACATTTGGAAAGGGCTCTGCTGTCTCTTGCATCCAGCCTTTATGCCTCTCTGTGGAGTTTATCCGCTTTGCAGAAAGGAGGAGCAAGACCCTGTTCCTGCAGGAGGTCTGACATAGCACCACCAAGCATTCGCAGCACAGCCGCGGGCGACCTTGAAGTTTCGCTCTGGCTGCTTCTCTCCACGTTTTGAGTATCACTGCTGGTAGTAAATACCTGCTGTACCTTTGCACCTCGACGGTGTGGAAAGCTTTAGCATTTTTGCTATCTTTAGTCACAATATAAAGAACCGGCCGCTGTGGTCCAGTAGTCTTCTGCACTTCTATTTAGTAATTTATTAAAAAGTGGAATGCGTCCATAATTGTGGTCAACGGGACTTAAAAACACACTTGATTTTCAACATGTGTATTTGACGTTTTGCAGATATAGAGCCCAATTAAGAAAGTACCTATCAAAAGCAAAAGACCAATCAAAGTAGATTGGAAGTACTACCTTTCCTAGCATTTCTACAGGGTGGAATTCTACTGGTGAAACCTTAATGCTACTAGTCAGCATAATATATCCCATTTAATGGTTACTACAGTTGCAAAAAAAAAAAAAGCCTTTATCTCCAGCATTTTGAACTTTTGACTGCTAATAAAATTTATGGAAAAGCCAAGCACAAATTACTTCAGAAACAGACAATAAAAGAAAACAGCCTAATCATCAAATTCATTAGACTCCTTGTAACAAAACCAGATCACTCATCTGAGCAATAAACTCCCAGGTCTTAAACTTAATTGCAACATCAGGCTGTGACTAAGGCAAACCTTGGCGCAAACACTGGAACTGTTCAGCCCAAGCTCATCAAGTCACCACAACAAGTGGAAATTATTACTTCTGGTGAGCAAGGGCCTCTGGCAAACAATTATGCATGTTTTTAAATGGCATTTTAATTATTTAAATTATATTCAAATGCATATTTAATGAAGCTGACATCTGGCAGGTGATATGTAGTAATGTAAGCTATGAAGAGATTATTTTTATTTGTCTCAGTTTGGTAAACTCGGGTTACATGGCTTTATAGGTATCCTTCACCCAAAAAGTCTGTGAGACTTAGAAGCTTAGGTCTTACAGCAAATCAAGGGAACTTAGACTCCCAAGTCATTGTGGTGGTGGTTTTTTTTAAATTTCATTTAGATTATTTGCAAAATTGGAAGATTTCAAAACCAGTTTGCAGTTTAATCTCTTCAAACAGGCCATAGAGACATAGTCTGACTAATTCCCCAATAAGGGCACAATGCAGCTCAGCAATGCCATTTGATTCACAAGGGTTGTCTATTAATTATGACACTTTATTCAGGTTTACAATCCCTGCTGCTCCAGAAAGAGGGCAGGAATTATCTGCAGTTTCCCTAAGAGATATTCATTTAAATCAAAGTGGTAGTGATATCATATACGGTTTTAAATGGGTATAAAAGTTTTATCTAAATTAATTTTAATCTTGTTTTGTATTTGTAGCTTTTACTTAGCTTCTAAAGAAAAAATGGTTGTTTAACCCTTATCACGTCTGACTAGCATCTAAATGTGGTCTGTGCGATAAATATGGTGCTGCTTTTTCTCACATAGGAAGATTCCCAATATTGGTACACATTTATGCAGACAGTTCTATAGATTTCCATGTATTTAGTCATGCCCTCCATTTGTATTCATTTTTGTTCCTAGCATGAAATAAAATATTTCATTTCAACTTCCAGCAGCTTTCCCTGCTTTGACCAAGCCAATCGTTGAAATAAATTACCTGAATACATTGAAAAGCATTTTCCCTCTGAAGCTTCAGAAAAGGCAGGGGCTGGCACCTGGACAGACTGTTGTTATAGGTGCTTAGCTACCCAAGCCTTTCGGCTTAAATGCCTTTTGTTTTATTTTTAAGAACTTCAACAGCTGTATGTATTACTGGCAAAATACTGTTTTGTATCAAAAAGTCATCTCTTAGTAGCTGATAAGCTATGTTAAGGCTTACACTTATTATCATCATTTCAGGATTAATTTCAGTATGGTTTATTCCTTCTAAAAAGCTTTGAAAGCTAATGTGCGTTTGTTCTCTATGTGGTGTTTTAGTATGCTTAGCTTTTAGTGAATCTAATTACCAGGAATG
This sequence comes from Rhinoptilus africanus, assembly GCA_013400135.1. Taxonomy (NCBI): domain Eukaryota; kingdom Metazoa; phylum Chordata; class Aves; order Charadriiformes; family Glareolidae; genus Rhinoptilus; species Rhinoptilus africanus. Next base: position 78,267 of record VXBO01010954.1, on the reverse strand, counting down.
TATCCTAGTAGCAAGCAATGCTCCCTTATCTCCTCAGCATTGCTGCCTCTCACCACTCCCCCAAGTCAGACCCAGGATTTCAATGGGGAGGAGAATGCTCTAGCTGGCATGGGCTCAGGTATTGCCTTAGGAACTGTTGCCAAGTAGCAAATATTATAGCAGACCCTAAACTGTACTTATTTATGCCAAATTAATGCTTAGGAAGAACTGCAAAGAGAAGATTGTCATTGGCTCCATGTGCTTTTCCTTCTGCAGAAACCTGCAGATACAGCCATGAAGAGAAAGCGGCTCATAATCCAGTCCATTATGGGTAAAAGCTAATCTCAATATTTATGAGTTATAAATAGAAAATACACAGCACCTCTTTCTATCTGCCAAGCAAATACTATCAATCAGAACCATCTCTGGGGACCAAATGGTATTATAGCAGAAATAAAGCTAGTTTTCTACAATTAGACAGTTATTTTAAATATTGCATTCAAATTCAAAAAGCTGGTTGGATGTCTTAGAAAAGAATTGAAAAATTAAAAGTTGTTTAGGGACCAGCTCTTTGAAGACAGAGTGAACGCTCATGAATTATGCAGTCAGGGCATTCACTTTAATAACTTCATTAAAACATAAGAAACCTTAAAAGCTAGCTAACACAAATGCAATATTATGGCAAAAGAAATACACCATTAGTGCCATGGCCTTGCTATAAGCCATATTGTAAGCATAACTCAGTGAATATTAAGGGAAAAGAAAACAGCCTTATTAAAAGAGAAAAGTAAAAATAAACAACAAACGCCGCCAGCACAACAGTTGCATTTGCAACTAGCCTAATCCTAAAGAATCCAGAAGAGATCAGTACTAACAAACATTTTAAGATCTCTACTTACTGTGGGGATTTCTACAGCATCTACTATCTCAGTATCTCCACTGTCATACACTTGCAGAACCTCCAACAGTAGGTGGCTGCAGCAGTACATCTCTCTGTGGCTTGCAGAGCACCCTCACAGCATCACAGGAAATTCACTGTGGGCTCCTACAGTGGTGGTGGGATCAGTCTCCAAATCTCCATCATGAATTCCAAAATCAGAGTATATTCCAAATTACAAAGTATTCATGACAGAAGCCATGTTAAAGGGTACATAAACTCTTATATTCTGGGGCATTTTGGAGAGTCTTATGAGGAAGCTATCAGGTAATTGTCCATTTTGGAGTGAGTACACAATTTCCACTGAATCATAGGCTACAGGCTATTGCACAAAATAAAATATTGTATCAGATGAACCATCAAATGTGGCAATTCCTACAAAGAAGCAGAGTCAAATTGTTCTGCTCTTTTTTCCCTCCTGTGCTTAAAATGAGGGGGAAAAAAGATTGTGCCTGCTGATTACCAGTGAAGTTGGACAAAACCTGTAGGTATTGATCTGAGAAACCTTAAGACCAACACTGTGCCAAGAAAGTGCCTGGGCTTAGGAGGTGTTTGAACAGCTTCTTGATTTGAGAAAGGAAAGAAAGCTTATTGTATGTGTACATTTCCTTAATCGTATGTGCTGACCAAAGGTACGGGAGGTCAGCACCCAGCTGTGTGGGCCATAATTTTCTGGTATTGCTGTTGATTTTCTTCCACCCTCCCTTCCCCAAAACAGAGAGTAGGAAGACTCCTCATTCTTTTGTTTGAATAGCCACATCTAAATAATGCATTTTGCATTTTATGCGTGCTTCTTCCTGATTAAACTATAGTATGTTTTTATTTGGTTATGCAGTCCCAAAGCAAGTGTGAAGATGTGTGTGTTAATTACTTATATGAAAATGAGATGGTTAATGCTTTAGGTTTTCAAGCTTTACAAGAATTTCATAGCGATGTGAGTGGCTGTAAAATGGATGTAGAAATGCTTTAGATAGATTCTGGAGTCCTTAGGGAAATTAGTCAGTTCTCTTACAGGAAATTAGTCAGTTCTCTTACAAGTAACTTTAATTTATTTTTACTCTCTGAAATTTGCAGTCTATGTCTTTTCTTTTAGTGGGTTTGAGGAAAAAAATTAAAATATGAACTCAAAAAGAAAACTTTTTTTTTATCTTTATAAATACAGTTTAGATCAGTGCTTAAATGTTCACAGAAAGTAAGGAAAGTACAACTGAGGGCATTTCCTTTTCAGGACTATGTAAAGTCATACAGGTTTTTAAGACAGAAAAATGAGCATTTTATTAGCACTGTATGCAGTTGAAGTTTGATGAAGTTTGTAAGACTTTTTGAAGAAATAGAAGCAACCTTAAATTTAATACATTACTTTCAAACTCACATGCCTTTTCTGTTTTGTTTTGTTTAATCCCTTGTGGGCAAGAAAGATGGTTAGTTTGTGCTAGATCTTTATGTGGTTACTTCTTACAGGCCTCCTGACTCTGTTTCCAACGTGTAACTCCTTTCTGTGCATATCTCAACAGAGACAAACATTTCACAAAATTAGACGCTTGACCCTGAATTATCCCTGAAGGGAGCAGGGAGAAGGCAACTGCATGTCTCCTCTAGTACACTGTGCTGAAAATAGATCTGTGATGACAGAGAAAGTGCATAGCTCAGTGTAAGGAAAGAGACAGGAAAATAGGTGTTTCTAGTTCTCTGTCGGTATCATTACTTTATGTATATGCTTTATGGGTGAGGGTTGTTCAAATCTCTTCACGTATTTGGCAAGTGAAGGTGTCTATCAGGAGCTGTGAGATGCTCATCATTAAACAAAAATGGAAAAGAAGTTTTCCCATTTCCACTTCCAACATTTATTTTCCAAAACCTTTCTAACTGAAGGTAGAAGTTGAGTCCCACCCTCTCTTCCACTGATGCAGTTCCCAAAAAAGGTCCTATTACTGTTCTTGAGGTAACAGGAGAGAAATATAATCTTGTTGCTGATTGAGGTTCAGGTACCAATGTTCAGTTATTCTCATGGTGCCTTTTGTGGGTCTCAGGAGAACTATATGAATATTAATGGGATTCTCTTCCAAATATTTTTATCTCTCACTTTCCTTCCATGATCCCATGGATAAGATAGAAAAGCCAGCATTTGGGCCCTGTTTCTTCCCACCAGCACAGGCCATGCCGCCTTAGAGCCACCTTGTCCTGGTTAAGTCAGTCACGGGGTTTGATTAACTGCAGATTACCTGCCAACAAGGTGGAAAAGCAAAGCCCGGAAATGCCACTTTCCTCCTGTAAAGGGGTTCCTGTGTGGTGGAAGTGAGAATTTACGTGGGTTTAATTCCTATCTGCTATTTCTTGTGCTTTTGTTCATTAGCCATGAAAGTCAACACAGCAGGTGTCTTCATGGGGGTATTCTGTGTCATCATTAAGGCATCTTTACATCTATTTTGTAATAAATTGAATAACTGAGCTCTTCAGGCATATTTTTGTAACGTTTATGTGTCACTTCTGTGAAAATTTCAGATGTATTGAAGGGGAAGACAAGGCTAGGCACAGTGAAGTATCTATACAAACACCACTTTTATTTAGATATTTAGTTTATTTAGGACAGCTAAGATGCTAAGCAATTGTTTTACAAAATTAAAGATAAGAGAGGAATCTGGTTTAGTGTTTTGTTGTTGGTTTGGTTTGGGTTTTTTTATCCCTTAGCAATATGATTGGTTTAAACTAAAAACTGTGGGGTTTTTCCTCTGTTATACCAGTCTTGTTGATAAGATGGCGCCAGATGTGTTTCTCTCAATTGATGCATCTGTTGCCAATATAATGCAAGAGTAAAACTGGTAATATGGGGGGGTCCTGATGTTTTATGGTTGTTAGTGCAGTGACTTTAGTCCACACGATGAGATTAAGATTTTCTTCCTTTTTTGTTTATTAAGCTATCTTTGTACTGTCTTGTTGATGAATATGCTATTGCTCATTCCCCATATGAATTCCTTTCATTTCTGCTGAGCTGTCTTCACGTTTACAAATAGCAACATTTTTTACTCTTTAAATCAAAATAATTTATGTGCAGGGGTTTCTTGCTGCATCCCATCACATTACATATTTATGTAATAATTATTGAATAGTAAAATATATAACTCTCATTAAGGAAAGAAACAAATAAAGCACAGATCACATAGCATCTGTCCAGTGTGCATGCCAACAGACATAAACTTCTTTATTTGACTGCAAAATTCAAATGTTACGTAGCACAACTGACCAATGTGCAATGGCTAACATCTAAAGGTTTTCTTGCAAAACATGCCTAAAAGAAAATCTGTCATTTAGAGTCCCACCTGCTGCAAAGCTTAGCTGTTTTCTACTTTTTTTATGAAGGCAGAAAGGAGGATTTGTAAACTCTATATTGTGAGCTTTGTCACAACATAATCTCTCTCAGATTTGAGTTTGTCAAAAACCAAATAAAGATACAGATATACGTTATAAAACTGTGCACGATGTAATAGTAGGCAGAACCAAATTTTAATTCCCGTCCATTAAGTAGTGACACTTAAGGATTTCAGGATCCAAATGTAATCTCTGCAGCTCAGCAGCATCTCTGCAGGAATTGCTTCAGGTCAGAGAAGGGGTTCTGTTTAATCTCGGCTATCAAGCCCAATTCGTGGGACCTCTTTTCTTCAGATTCCCGGTGGTATCAGGGAACAATTTACATATACAGGTCTGCAGGTTAAGTCCACCTTTTCAGTGAAGAGAATATGGTAATGTCCTGATTGAGCCCTAGTGAGAAAGCATCTTAAATTCCGTTTGAGCCTCTCCAGAAATCTTTGCAGTACAGCTGGCTCTGGGGCCAGTCTCATTACAACGTTGTTGTAAGGGGAGGAGTTTCTGCAGTAAGTTCCGAGAAGTTGAGTTGGAATACTCAGCTATATTGGTTGCTTCCTATCAGCAAAGCATCACATGCTTGTCAACATTTGAGAGATGCTAAAAGTAGTGATTATGAGAGCATGCAACATAACGGGGTTTTTAAGTTCAGGAGCCCTGGCTGTGTGGGATTTGAAGAAATGCTTATGTAAGGATGTGACAGCATCAGCAAGTCTTGTGCTGCAAATTGTTTCAGATGATTGGGAGCTAAGTTAATTCAGGCTGCTCCCTCATGGATAAAAAAATAGAGGGGGGAATGTTTAATTAAAAACAAGTGCATGTTACTTTACCAATAAGGTATTTGGGGCCTGGATCTGGAAAGCTGGGGGAGGAAAGAGATTCCTGCTCTTGTCATTCAAAGTCACTTTCACTGGGGCTAAGCAAGGCTAAAGGGTACCAGACCAAACTCCTTCCTGAACGGTGGAAGTTGGGAACTGGCTCAGCCACTCCTAGAAACTATCTTTAGTGCCCCATTGCTGAGGAACATTACTTCAGGAAGCTGCTGTCTGGCTTCTGGTCAGGAAACCAGCACTTGACAAGAGCAATCTTTTCATCTGCAGCTCTGCTCCGTCTGTGTGTCTGGTAGACCCTGCATCAGAGAAAGTGGGTAATTTCCTAAACTGATTGGGTTCCTTGACCTGAATTAGTCAAGAAATAGACTGAAGTATGAAATAGGTGTTGCTTTTCCCTAATCTGGGCATTGATTGCATCTTTTTGATCAGGGTTTGAATTCTTCTCAGAACAAAATGGAGTAGTGTAAGAGAATCCACACCACAGAAAATCATTTCTGCTTTATAAATGAAACTATTCAGACAAGCACATCTTCTACTTATACCAGTGCACACTTTCCTTTTTGTAACTGATATGTCTACAATATTATAAAAATACTGTAGTGTCTAGGTATTATGGTCCTCAGCTTCAGATTCCATGGGGTAGCAGGGGATATGAACTTGATAGGTTTTCAACCTTGAGGTAGGTTTTGCACTGATGAAATGTTCCATTGCATTAAGAGTTGGCAAAAGCCCAAGGCCAACTATAGTCCTCTAGTAATGTGAAATATAGTTCTGTGAGCAGAGGAATTATAAGGTATGATTTCCTTTAAATTTTGGAGCGTGACTGGTTATTCTAATGTCTAATAAAATACTTCAATTGAAATTTTTTTCTACAGTTTGAACATCCATAATGTCTCTTTCACGCGTGTATTTTCTGGTGTGTAATAAGAGGTGAGACCATGTTGCAGCTTTCACCTCATATAGGGATACTTAGTAAGCTCTCTCTACTTTACCTGGCTGCCTACTTTCACAAAGCTTGTAGGAATTCAATATCCTTGAGAGGCCTGTGATCCTGTCATGTTTGATTGACAATGGCCAATATACTAAAAAGGTATGGAAAAGGGGCAGGCTGGTACTCGCACACAAAGAAGACAGAATAATTACCTACACTGTGTTTCCTTGGGAACCGAAACAACAAAAAAAAGTACTTTGTTTTATTGCAGATCCGGTGGCAAACATGCTTTGATGATTCATATTTAAACCTATTCTCATTTTCCTGCCATGTCGTGGTTGGTGTAGTTTTTTTTTTTTCTTTCTATCTCAAGATAAAGCAAATTAATACTTTTTTTTCATGTATATATATAGCTGTTTCAAATCATTCCATTACTTCCTTTCTAGTTTTAATTGCTTTCCACACATACAAGACCCTGAATCTGAATAACCTAAGCCATACCCTGATTTTAGAAAACAAATTTTGGTGCTGTTGGCATGGTACGTCAGCAAAGAGCACGGTCCCCAAGCCTCCCATTGCTGTGCATTTGCATACAGGTTTGCTTTCTACAGAGCGTTCGCAGGATAAGCACTTTGGCTTTTCTTGTTTACATGCTGTTTGCTGTGTTTTCTCTTTGTTTACCATTCCAACCTATTTGAATCCTGGTAGGTGAAATGGAAGGGAAGTCGAGCATCATCTGCAGTGCTGCTGCCTGACCTATCCAGCACACACATCTTGCTTTTAGAAAAGCCCAGTCATTTTTCACCAGCACTTTGAGGTACATTCAAATCTGCTTTGGCATCTGTCCAGCCCTGCATAATATCGAGCAGGGGACATCCTGTCTGAGAGAACAGATTGTTAGTTCAATTATATTCCTGAAATTGAGTTAAATTTCCATGAAATCTGCTTCAAATGTGAAGAACCCTAGGGGAAAGGGGTTTTTTTTGTTGTTTGTTTGACTTATATTATAGCAATCAGGCATACTAAATGAGATGCACTGTATAAGCACGTGTTCTGTGTGCTGTTTAGGGCTGCTTATCTCACGTGTTTGATAACAAGGTGAAGTACGTAAACTGATAGTGCTGCCATCTACAGACAAAAGAAAGTTATTGTACTCGGCTTGATGGGAAAGGGGGAGGAGCTTCAATGACTCGTCTAAAATTTTGTTAATAACATTATATTGTAACCAAAGAGAATATAGAAAAACTCTAAGCTGCTTCTTGATATGATTAATGAAAATTCCTTATTAATGGTGATCAAATTTTGTATCACTGGCACGGGTTTCCAACATATGGCAGTAATTAAACAGTCCTTCAGTATCTTTGGGTCTGACTTGGTTACAAGCACTGTCTTGGGGCCATTGCTAATCTTTCTGGACTAAGAAGTGTATCTTCCTAGTCAGGATCACGTCTGGTATATTGAAAAGAATGATAGCCTTCCTGTAACACATAGAATTTCAGTCCATTTTTTTGGTAAAAGGACAGATGGTGCAATTTTCCTGGCAGAGATCCAAGCATCCATATGGTACAATAGAGTTCTGTATTAATTCTAGTGTTGTTTCACTGAAAGATAACGTTCTGGTCAAATGCAAAATGTTCATGCTCAGTTTTATATTTTTACCTTTGTTTTTCTCTGTTAATTTTTATTTATTCTCAGAAGCATAAAAGCCATCTTCTCCATCTGCCAGTTTTATCTTTCCACATACACTGTTTATTTTCCTCCTCGCCTCTCAAATTGCGTACATATCATAAGTGAAAACTGGCTGTAACACCCAGAGTCAGATTCTGCCATTCCACAACAAACCAATAAGATGTATTTTCAGATTTTCCCACTGATTTCCATCAGGTGAAGTTTCTATTTTATCATGTAAAGTGTGGTAGAACTCAGATTTGGGATATTTTTAATTCTGGGGTTTTTTTAAACATCTCCATGGCCACAGAATTATTAAAGGCTTTGGCTGTTGCTGGAGTACTCTGTGTTGACTGGATGTTTGTTCTGCTTGTGCATAAATGAATGCCACCTTTTTGCCTCTAGGAAACAAGGAATGTTGCCTATCATTGTCTGTGGGTTTTTATTTCTTGTCAACAATTTCTATGTGAATTTTATATGGGGGGTAATAAAATAGTCTGAATAGCACATAGTACTAAATGATTTGAAAGCCATATTAAAGAGAAAAAGCACAGCAATTAGGGAATGTCTCACAAACTAATCAGAATGAAAGAAATAAGGCATGTAAGCAAGAGTTGAATCGTTTAATGACTTAATCAGGTTAGCATGATAAAGAAAGATACTTGGCAAGATGGAGGGAAAAAACCCTAAATAATTACAGTGAAAAGTATTTGAAAGAAATTGCATGCAAGCTGCAAGGAGGGCAAAAATTTGGGGGTTGTAAAAGAGCCAGAGAATTGCCATCTATGCATCACGGAAGACCAGGCAAGCTAACACCGTCACATCACGGTTTTGACAATGGTCATAAAACACAAACTACTGTAGAACAGCGTGAGCTTTTCAATAGCCACGCTAAATCCACATAAAGCTTGCCTTTTCCTCTCCAAAGGCCTGGTAAGCCGAAGCACTAAAATGTTTCGAATGCATATTTTCAAACTTCACATCATATGCCAACATCAGATCTCCAGTTCTACTCTGTTACGGACATGAAGCTCAATAGATAAGATACTAATAAATTAAAGGCAATGAAGGTCAAGACAAGCCTTACTAAAGTCATCAGGAACTTCTGCTAACATTTTTATTTCAAACAAGGACAATCCATGAATCTGACCTCCAGTGGGTGACAGGAGTTTCGGATTTCTTTCTTTTCCAAGCACGAGTAGGCCGTTGGTACATCTTTATTTGTCCTTCTGCATATGCAAAAAAGTGGCATTCAATTATTCTAATGAGGCAGATGGTTTTTAATAGACAAAATGAATAACTATATACAAACAACTTTGCACTTAACTGTGGAAGAAAATTACGAAGTAAAATAGTGAATTTTACAGTTATTTTCAAAAACAGTAGTGCAGAAATTTGGCCACATTTTTAAAGTAATTATGTGACTTGAGATGCAGAATTAGAAGTCAGATGGGATTTTCAGTAGTTCTCTGAAAGGTGCTTAGCTGTCTACTTTTGAAAATCCCATTCATATTTTGGTTTTTAAATACATTGTAAACTGTATTTTTCCCAACTTCCAGATTCAGTCAGTCACAGTGACCACATTTTCATTGAATCAGCAGTTCAGGGCTAGGTCTTCATAAACTGAAAAGCAGAATGTTGATGTCTCAGTTGTATCAAAACTCTTTTAAACGGCACAGAGAAACTGGTTTGATTTTTTTTTCAATGAATTAAAGGACTTAAGTATTAGAAGGTATTTTTTGAATTTGAGGCTTCATAGATATTTTTGGGCTTAAGTTAATGCTTACCTAAGTCTCTTAGATGTGCAGTCAATAGGGAAATGATTGACTGTGTGTGAATTTAACCAATTATCAGGTGACTTGGATAGCCAAATTTGAAAAGGAGCACTCAGAAGAAAACTATGCATATTGCTCATTCACTGAGCTCTTTTGTCCAAAAGCTGATTCCTGGATGCCAAAGAACCATGTAGTGCTAGGTGATAAAAATATTTAAAGGAGAGCTTAGACTAGTAAGTACTTTTACCTTTCTAAGGCATCAAAGCAAAACCAAAAGAGAAAAGCTTCAACTGTCTTTGTCTGAGAAGTACCACTAGCATTTCTCGGGCAGTCTCTAAACATTAGGATTCCAAATGGCTCTGCAAGTGCCGTTGCATGAGGCAGTGGAGGTATAACTGGCATAGGAACATGACTAATTTAATTGTAGCTTCTGCTCTGAACCTGGAAAAATCTTACTTTCTGGTTCCCACTTTAGTGTATGCTTTGTGGATAGACTTAACCTCATAACTTCCTAATGTTAATGCTTGTATGGTCCCAGACAAGTAAAATCTAGTAAACTAGAGACCATCATCTGTCCTCATCCACCTGAGTGTCCTAACCAGTGGTTTGCAAAGTCAAGACACTTTCTGCCAGATGTCCTTCTTGTCCCAGGAGCCTTTCCTTCGTATTTACTTGTGTCCAGATTTGAGAAAGGGGTTCAACTTCCTAACCACCAGCCAGACTATACCCTGATGGACAGGAAATGCTCCGAGGAAGTGGAGGATTAAATTTCCTCATGTTGAGTAGGAACAGGACCAGGATTCCTGCTTCTCTGGTGCATGTTCTGCTCATGAAAACCCAGTCCTCTGAACCACCTTCTCTGTTTCTAGGGGCAGCTGCATTTTTTTACCAAGCATGCAAAGGCTGTGCTTTGTGCAGAGCTCAGTCACAACCTCTCAGTCTGCTTCTGTGCTAGGCATCAGCTGAGCAAACCAGTGCACATTCCAGAGGGATCTGAAATGTGCAGTTTTCCATATTCTAAATGTTTAGGAGAGTGAGGGCATCCCCACATATTGGGTGACCAAATGAATATGTTCTTTAGGAGGTGCAGTGGTGGGATGTTGGACACTTTGGGAAAAAAAAATTTTCTCACATGCATGCATAAGGTCTTTTTACATTCACTATTTTTGGTACCCAAGATGTGGCAATATTGTTCTTTATGCACCTAAAAGCTACTTTAAGCCTTAAGGTTAACTCTTCCCAGATTTGCAGTATAACTTGTTGTTTGACTATATGTAAAGGTATTTGGCTAAATTTGACCTTGGAGATCATTTCTTTATGCCTTTGTTTGCAGTCATATCATCTCCAGTGTGGGACTGGACTGCCTCTTGTCACATAGAGCCAGTGTCCAACTGAAAGGGGCCTCTTGAGTGCTACTGTGGCATTCCCTCCTCCTTCAATTTGTGCTCAGATCCCTTTCTTCCCTGAGACTGTTGTATATTTGTATTGTGACTGTACGATCTATGAGATCGCCAGTCAGTTTGATCATGCTCATGCCCTTAAAAGCATTACTGCCAAAGTCACATAAAGAATTTTAAATATTTTTCTTCCTTGCCATCACCTGAACATGAATCAGGATTATAATGGATGAACCGGAAAAAGTAAGCACTCCTTAAGAAACGCATAGAGTTGAGTATTTTCTCAGGGGGGTTAACTTGTTTGCAGTCACTGCTTGTGGTATGTAAGCCTGAGAACCATTAGCACAACACAGTTTAAAAACTCACAGCTGAAAACATACTCTGCAGTTTTTTATATTCCCAGAAATTGAGGTACACAATTCTCCAGTTCAAATTTGTAAGAGATTTTTTTTTTCAACTTATCTACGTACTCAGTCTCACTGACTGAATGGAGGAGCATCTGTAGATTTCACAGCAAATTTTCGTACATCTGTAACTGAAACTGTCTCAGGTTCCTATTGAATCAGATAATTCTTATCAGATATCCTTGAAGATGATAAGAGGATCAATGCTGTCAGCAAGTGCAAAGCAGCACAAAAATACAGTTTGGTGAAAAGCAGCTTCATTGTAATGCGAAAAAAATCTCGGTGCCCCAGCCATTCTGGGAGGGCGTGTGCAAGAGTGTGAGTGATTTGAATACAGGATTCCTGATACAATAATTTCTGCCACGCATGAGACACGAAATGATTACTTGTCCCTGTAGGGTAAATGGACCTGCTCATCATGCAAGTCTTTGTAGAGATAACGTATACAACTGTTTGGAAGATTTAATAGTTGTGGTTGAAATACCAGGTCTGAAGCTCAAGGGTTAGGAGGGATGGTTAAGCTTTAAAATCACTTGGAAGCAGCTGATCTTAAGTTGCCATGGCAAAGGATTTTCAGACAATGACAAGCTTTTACATTAATATCTTTGTAAGCCTTGTTGTGATAGAATTGTCTCTGTGAAGAGCAGTCTCTTTCTTGCTCCTGCTGACTGATAAATTCATATAGTAATTATATACTGCTGTAATGATTTTGGGGTTTCTTCTCTGAGGGTTTTGCCATTGGTTTGGAGATTCTGTCTCTAGTAGATTTTTATAATAGGGAACTGTACTATTCAACATTTTCTTATCAAAAAATTATCAAGAGAGACCCCCTACGTTTGCAAAAAATACCAAGGTATGGAAATGGCAGTCATTTTCAATTGTGTTAGTTTATTAATTTTGAACAATAACTAAATAAAACCCATCTGTGCTTTACTTTTCTTTGATTGCTTTTTTTGGATTTGGGGCTTTGTTTTTTTACTTTGTGGTTAATATGGCTTGAGGGTTTTGCAGCATATACTTTGCAGTTAAGTTCTATGTTCCTCTGTCTTCCTGCTTAGTAGCTAAAATATACGTCTGAAAAAGTGTGTCCCGTCTAAGGTTAGGCTGAGATAAGAAAAGCAGCTTATCGGTAGGGGGAAATTTGTGGAGAATTTTGCAGGGATTTATTCTGTTTCCCTTTAGGGAGGAGAGAAGGTAGCATCCACTCTTTTTAAGACAGTGTGGAGTCATCCTGGTTGTTGCCGGTTAAAATTAAGGTTGCTCTCCCAATGACTGGGAGCAGAACTGGGGCCCATTTTGGTAGTGAGCCGGCTACCATTGGTCGCTCGTGTGGGCATCGAAATTCAATGCCGAGAGGACTAAAGGCCAGTACTATTAATGCTCTTTATCTTTGCCAGCGGCCCAGAAGCTGACAGCAGATGCAAATGGTGTTGGCGGCACATCCTGTATTTCAGGAGCTCGGAACACTTGTTACCTGCATCTGTTCGCTGCCACCTCCCAGAGGCTCTTGGGTGTTTCAGAGATAAGTTTTCTGAGATGCCACTTTTCCTGCCGGCTGCAGAGACAGTCAGGATGCAAAAGGGGAAGTTTTCAGGCCAGGAAAGGGCTTTGGGGAAAGCAGCACTGAATCTCTAGCAGCACTGAATCTCTGACATTCACACCCAGTGGCACTTTGTCATATTGAAATTTAATGGGCTTCAGGACATAAAGTGAGGTGTATTTGTTCTGACACACTTTTAATTAAGGATTTTATCAAATTCTTTTTAATTCAGTTTTTACTTGACATTGACCGTTCCTTGTTTGGGATTCTGCAGGTCCAGAAAGCTTTCAGATAAGGCTTTAATTGGAGGCTTTTCAATGTAATTATTAGTTGTGTATTACATGGGAACGAAGCCGATTCTTTTAAGTTAGCACAGTATAAGCACTTCATAGACTCAGCTGCTATGCTAATGCACAGGACTGCGATCTGCATTACAATACATCATCTCCACTGTCTGTACTGCAACACAGACGGGCTATTTACTCAGTTTAGTGACAGCAGCAGCACACACGTAATTGGGGCCCGACAATTCTCTGTGGGTACCATTAATTTAGTGCTAGATTTTAGTTATAGGAGGTACCCAAATGCCATAACAACATACAAACAGATTTAAACATAAACAGATTGATTGGATTACATTAATAGATCAATTGGATTAATCTCAAGTCCATGTATTTTAAGATGTGTGTTATTAGTTATGCAGAAGCATGGAGCAAACTGATGCACCTGTACGGGAAAGGATACCTTGTACAGCACTATGAGCTGTTAGTTTTTAACCCTTTGAGATCAGCCCAAATATTTAAGATGAGTAAAATGAATAATATAGGAGAGCTTTAGAGAGAACTGAAATCATTCACAAAATTAATGATGTATTTGAAGTTCCTCAAAATAAAATAGCCCAAAGTTACAAAAAAAGCAAAACTATGTTGAGAGAAGATTTAGTAATAAGGGGGGGAAAAAACCAGATATGAAATTAAGGATGATGAATAGTGTGTGGGGATAAGCTCATTTTATGTAACAAGATAATTTAGAAAGTGAAATACAAAATTAGATGGGAAACAAAAATAACTGCATTGCAGCTTTCACATATTCATGGCTCTTCTAAAAAGCTTGAAGTCTCTAATTTAAAGCAGCGATGAGGAACTATTCACCTGGTATGGGAGCACAGCAGGGCTTAAATTCTCCAATCTTTCTTCCATCATGCAACTGAAAATATGCTCGCCACACAACCAAAGAGCTGGTGTCCCCTTCCTGTCTGTTCGCAAGCTGTGGGCAGAAAACACTGTGCTCATAGGATGAATGTGCTTGTAGTCAAGCAATAAGAGGAGCTCTGCAAGCCTGCAGGAAAATGAATAACCAGAAGCATGGAATAACAAGAAGGATGGCATGCAGATCCTGCAGCCCATGCCCCACTCCCTTGCAGTCCTGGCTGCTGAGTCATGGATTTCCAAGAGGGTTCAAACCAGACAATCCCCAAACTGCAAAATGGCTTTGTCTTTCCGGTTGATTTTTATTCTGCCAAGCTACAGTCCTGTCTAAAGACCTTGGCTGGTTTGAGCTGGAAGCGTTGGAGCTACTACTGATCTGAGTGTGTAAGATGGACGTTTATTTGGGGGAGGGAGTCCTTTGCCTTAGGGAAAGTTTAGCTTTAAAATAACTACATCCTTTTAAGAGTAGATAGTGCCACTACTTTTTGAAAATGTGTAAATTGGGTTTGCATTTTCCAGAGAAAACAGTTGCAATCCTATCTCTGATATTAGGAAGAAATTCTTTACAGTGAGGATGGTGAGGCACTGGACCAGGTTGCTTGGAGGCATTGTGGATGCCCCATCACTGCAAGTGTTCAAAGCCAGGTTGGATGGGGCTTTGAGTAACCTGATCTAGTGGGAGGTGTCCCTGCCCATGGCAGGGGGGTTGGAACGAGATAATCTTTAAGGTCCCTTCCAACCCAAACCATTCTATGACATAGAAAAGCAATAGCAATTTCTGCCAAATTGATTCTCAGAGGTAGGAAGCTATGAATCACCCAGCAGTGGTAAAGGGCATCAGCCAAACAGACACCTACCCAAATGACTAGAAAATATTTTTTCAAAAACTTTTCAGTTGGACAAATGTCACTGAATCACACTATATATATACGAAATTTGCATTGCTGGGACAGTGTTTTGGTCTGTCATGGGTACCTGAGAATACATACAACTTCGTGTAGGTAATAGACACAATATTGTGAAGTTGGTAATTTCATTATTTAAATGATTAATCATATAATGTGTAAGATTTTTTTGAATATGTATATAGCAACATACCTGTTGTTGTAATTATAACGGAAGTGAACATAAAAGAGCAAGTATGGTAGGAAAATAATGCTAGAAGACTGGCAACTGGAATACATAGTTATGACAAATGAAGAAGTGAGCCGAGATGTGGCTTTCAGTTTGTTATGCTCAGAGCTTTGGTCAATGATCTATAGTGTACAGCTATTTATGTAGTAAATAAAATCCTGCAAATACTGCTTTTCTATTACTATGCAAATCCCTTGTGTGGGAGTAATGCTTCTGCAGGAGTGCTGCTGAACAGGTGTCATCCTCCCTCACTCCCACGCAGTTTCCAAATCAGAATAATTTGTAGTTCTTATAAACACGACACCCTGGAAGAAATGAGTAAACATTCCCCCAGTACAATATTAAATTAGCATTCTGCATCATATATGGCAATCCAACAAGGCATATGCGTACATATGGGATAAGTACATGTATACATTGAATTAATAAGCATGGATAGGAGTTTTCTCAAGTATTGACAGTATTTCAACTTAACAGCTGGAAATTTCTGATTTAGAATAAAAAAAAAATGAAGATTAAGACTATATTACCAGAGCACTGTAAGACTTATGTGAGATTTATGTCATACTTTATAGTAAAGTTCAGAAATCCAAAGTACGTCACTGGTCCATGGATGCTTGGAGGAAAACAGTACCAAAATTCTATACCCAGATACTTGGTATCATACTGTACTGTTATCCAACATAAAAAAAAAAAAAAAACCAAAAACAACACTGCCTATTACCAGAAATTGCAAATGCTTTCTCATCTATTTTGGCTAGGTGGCATGCTTTACGAAAATTTTTGCAAACCGTTTTTGTAATGCTTTTTGCATTTTTTTCTCCTTTTCTCATTTTTACGGCTTCTCCAATAATGATGCCAGTTTATACACAATTCAATTATTTTGGATGAATCCTATTTTTATCACTTTACAAATTACCTCATGAATGAAAGAATAAAACAAAATTTTTACATAAAAATACTTCGATTTTGAAGAATGTCATATCCACCTGTTGTAGTGCTAGTTTAATGTACCCCACTGTACAGTACCATCACAGAATTGGAAGAGTGACAGACTTTTTATTTATCATGTTTATTCTGTTTTCATGGCATATGAGAAAGAAATGTGTTACTTTTGGTCTTGTACACTTAAATGGCATCCTCCTTACCTCTGCAGGCAATATTTTTATTATATTGTTTGTATAAAAGGTGTTTAATACCAAAATTCTGAAATATTGTTTGGCTGTTCTCCTTTTACAACTGATTCTTGTCCTCAGAGAATGATTTATGAACAGTTTGAAATATAGATATTGCGTGCCCAACTTGGATTAAGCTAAGCATAACTCTGAAAGCCGCTAATGAATGCCTTTGTTCAAGAATGCAAAATAAAAACATCTTGCCATCTTTACACAAAAAAACCAAACTCTGCAATGCAGTAATAGTTGACATTATCCTGACAGCTTAGCGTATAATTCTTCAATACAGCAATCGTGTTGTTACTGTTTATTTGTGCACAGTAGTCTTGGTCATGGATCAGGCTCCAAATCAGTCAGACTGTGTAAAGAGACAGTTTATGGTGGTAAACTAGCAGTGTTGTGAATACTAGCCTCCAGCTGTGAGTAAATTCTAACTTTTATGTCATGTAAATAGTGCTGCGCTAGTTCAAGTATCAATCAGATGAAAAAAGGCAGGATGAATTTTTGGGTTTAGTTTCAAGGAAGGGGATTCCTTACCTCAAATTTGTGCCTTCTACCTACTTGTTTCACTTGTGGTAGAGTGCTTCTAATTACTACATTTTATTTATTCCACCACTGAAGAAAAAAATGCATATTGCTGAATATTTTCAGAGAAATTATCTAACCCGATTCTGATTGTAGCTTGTGAGATGGAAGAGAAATTGTATATACATGTAACATTCATAGTCTTAGGCTCTATTTGTATTGATGGCTGTTTGGGACAGGAATTGTTTCTTATTCTGTTTGTACATGCATAGAAAATGAAACCTATTGAAAGAAACCAAATGAAAAAGGCACATTTCTGTATATGAATAACTAATGCTAAAATATATGCAGTCCCTTTCTAGAATTGTATTGGTCTCCAAATGAGCCTCCGAGCAAATTTCTGAACATCAGTTTGAACAGAGCATTGTTCCAGCTTATCATATGCTGCAAAAGAAGAATCCTGAAAACAAGAGAAAAACATTTTTTCTAGTCCTGTGTAAGGAAAACCTGAGAGCTTGATGCTAGTAATCTGAAAAGTAAAAAAAAAAAAAAAAAGTAGAAAAAGACAAAATCCACAGGTCATCAGGTCATTAGTTCTCATGTGTGTATCAAGGAGATGGACAACAGCTCAAATGGGCTTCTTTCATTATTTTCTATACATGGATAAGATTTCCAAGAGAAGACAAAGACTTCCTTTTTTAGAATTATTGCAACATTTACTTAACCTCCGAGTACAGAGAATAAGAATTTCGTATTGTTGCATGACTAAGAGAAATGAGATTAGGAAATAGCTAAAGATTCTTTTTGTTCAGGCTGCTCTGCTTGTGGTGCCAAGCAGATCCCAGACAACAGTCTTTGGAATAACGTGCTCTGGCATTGAGAACCCTCATGAAGTAACGAGTATTTTAACCATTCTAAAAATATTACCACACTCTGCCCCACTTAAGCATTTTAAATGGCTATGAGAATGCTCGCTTTGCTGTAACCAATATATTGTGGAAGTGTAGAAAAAAAACACTAATATCTTTTTCTTTGTTTCTGTTAAAGCAAGGGCTCTTTTGAATATTATGATAAAGTTTACTTTCTTCATCCTTCAGTATTCAAATTGAAGAGAAATGAAACATTGTTCATAGAACATATTTTATTAGTTTAGCATTTTGTGATCATAGTTGTATCAGTATTATTTCTGATAAGATTAAGTGGTAAGAAAATCAAGTCACTGTGAAATCCAGTCAGTAGTATATTAGCAGATTCCTTTACAAAAACAAGATGCCATAAAATTTCTTAAAAATGCCTACAACAGCAAACCGAACCAGAGCGCCTTTCTCTATGCATAGCGTGCATTTGCAGTATACCTTACATACTGAAGTAGATATATATCCATAGGTTATATCCTTTTAGAAATTGGTACTGACTTTAGACCTAAGCAGCCTTATGGACTTGAAACTGATGCTGTAAGGGTCTGAAAAGTGTATGCAGCATCTATCATGCTTAATATGCATGAGTAATAGATTGCAAAAAAGAGAGTCCAATCTCAACAGTAAATGACTTCCCTGGTGCAAGATAAGGTAGGGGGTTTAGATGCCAGCAGGAGACATGAACTGTCCTCCTCAAGACAGAAAGAAAGAAGGAACAAGTAAAAAGTTATTCACATATAAATGAAGACAGTACATTCCTAACATATATTTTGTTGATGTTTAGATCTGAACTAGACAAATTCTCAGGAGGGAAAATACAGTTTTCATCTCTCCTCAGTCCTTAAATTGAACTTCAGATTGCAAGATGGAAAATCATTATTAGGGAATTGGTCTAGGGATGAGCATGAACCTGATTTTCTAGTTCAACAAAAGACTTGTTCAATCATGTAGCTGTGTGTGAAAGATGATGTAGAGTGCCATCAGCCTGTAAAGGCATGGCTCTATACTCATTCAGCACAGATGTAAATAATTTAGCCAGATGCAAAGCAGTGAGACCAGGTCTAAAAAAAAAAGGTAATCCTGTTATTTTGAACAACTCACTTCATCATGTTACTTGTTCAAGGTGTGTTCCTGATATTTTAAATGTCAGATGGTGTGTTTAGGGTCAACTTTTCAAGTTTTGACAAGTATGCTTTTTCTTTTACTGGTCTTGACATGTCTAGTGGACCTGACTATTGATCTGAATTGAAACAGGCAGACTGATTCAAAAATATATTGAGATGTCAGTAGGGCGTTTATCAAGGAGGAAAATATTATTATTATTTCTGCTTAGATTAGGAAGCTGAGAGCAGACAAAATAGAGAACAAAAAAAAAAAAATGATACAAAAAAAGACAAAGCATGTCAGAATTATCCTAATGCAGCAGGTAGTTGTTCTGGTCTGGTGGATATACTGTGCTACAATATCTGAAGCAGTGCCCCTGTTGTGATTCATTATGACTATATAGCACTATTGGAATTAATAATAATGAAAGACAATCATAAACTGATGATAGAAATTGTGGTGTTCCTACATGGTTTTGTAACTAAGTGGCTAAATAACTCGTTTTGTGGTGATAATTCCATTATAAAGAAAACAAAAGTAACCTTTACAGATAAGTAGTTACATAATTTAGTTTGGTAGGGCATTATTGACTAATTCTCTGCTTATCTGAACAGATAAAATTTCACCAATGATGACGGTGATGTGCCCATTTATTCTAGCAGGGAGCTGTGTGCAGTTTTAAATTATCTGATGTTGTCTGAAGTGCCTCCTTGTCTTTGTTGTGTTAGAATCAGTTTCTCACCGTTTTTTCACCACGGTTGCTTCAAAGGCAGCTTTGGGCAGCACAATTGGGTTTTGTGGCGCAGGGACTGAGCCTAGGATCAGGACCTAGCAGGGTGCTGGCTAGCATCTAAATATGTAACACAATGTGGTCCTTATTCTTCTTTGGCGGGGGACTGCCACGTAATTTTCACTGATCAGCGGTCTTTCTCTATTGAGCGCTAGCTGGGGAATTGTGTTTCCATGACCATAAACGCTGTAATTGTGCCTTGCCTTTACTTTATGTGTGTCACGCAGGGCTGTTACTCAAAACAAAAATCCCACTGCCTCACCTCTTGCGCACTGCCCGTGTGCTTGCTTTGCTGTTACTCAGCAATCTGCAACAGGCTTGGCCAATTCTTATTTCACAGTTTATCTAAGTTTTTGTATGCAGCATTTTAATTGCCAGTAAATCCAATCTGGGATGTCTTGTTTGTGCAAAACACAAAGTTACTTTATCATGCCAGAAGAGGACTGTCAAACACTGTCTGTGGAAAGGAAATTTTGATTTCCACTATAGGAGGGAATGGCATGAAAATAACAATGTTTATGGAAGTGTTTAGAAAATCAAGACAACAGTTTAGTAAAAGGGCTAGTTTTGGTTCCTCCGAGTTCCTCTTTAAGTTCCTCAAAACTTGACAGTACCAAGGTTTCTACTCCTGGGAATGAACGCAGCCATGAGGATTTTCAAACTTGGCATTTGGAAAGGATAAACGCCTTTTGTAGCAGGGAACCAGATCTCTTCCTTTCCAGGGGAGTCTTCTCTACACAAGAACCTACTAGAGTCTAATCGTGCACAAATTATTCCACTCTTATAAATAACTAAATATTCATTGGAGGAGGGACGTAAACCCCTTTCACCCACGTTTCAGGTAAACTTCTTAACCATTAGGTTCAATGCTCCTTCCTTGCCTCGTCTTTCTTTTTCTCTCTCACTCTGTTTTTTTGGTAAGAGAAGGCCAAACAGGTGTTGGCACCCCAATCCATGATCCTTTAAATCATAAAAAAAAATATTCTATGGGGAATGATGATGAAAAGACTACGTAGCTGACCTCTTGAACTTCTTGAGAAACATCATATTTAAAACCAGTCAACTGATGCTGGGCCCAGATGTGGATGGGTTGTTGTTCTTCCAATCGTATTTGGTTAATTCTGCCAGGACTTAAATCATCTTTTCATCTAATCCTTTGGAAGACTTACAGAGCACCATAAAGATAGAGAGAACCTTTCCAGTTTCTTCTCCTAATTATTATTTTGAAAAAAATACTGCAATCAACAGATGAAAGAGAAATGTTACCTTCTTTAAACAAAGCTGAATATATTCAGTACTGTCATTGTACTAAGCTGAATCTGTCGTGACATGAGTAGCTTATAATAACCGTGAATACTTCTTTAAGGTGTTACTTCATGAAATATAGCTCAACTATATAATTGTTCTCAATTACTAAATGAAATTTTTTTATCCTGCAGTAGCTGTGTTACAGATCTATTTTCAATTCTTAACATGAAATGACAAATACCAAGTCACTAGCAAATGTTACTGCATACGCTAAAACTTCCAGAATCAATACATGAAGAAAGAAAAGTCTATAGGAGCTTCAGAGATACTCATAGCTATTAAGAGGTTTTTGAGTTTGCTGGATTTCTTTAAAGTCTATCAAAGCACTTCAGAGCAATGAGGATGGTTGATAATATAAGTAATAAGAGGGTGATCCCAAGAGATTTCATGTGAAAGCAACTTAAAGACAGAGAATATTCACTAACAGAGCAGCCTGAAGTCCATAAAACTGGTTTGGTGTCTTCCTAGAAGGGCATCTTCAGCTTGGCCAGAAGATACTGTCTTGATGAAGTAATCATTTGGTGAAAAATGTGCACATGTATGCTAAACATCAGATTAGCTGGTCACAGTTTTCCCACTTTAAACGTACAAATAAAATCCAATTAAAAATAAACAAGGGGGCTTGTGCACTGAATTCAGGAAGGAAATTTCTTGATTCAGGTTGCAGTCATGGGCAACCATCCGTGGAAGTCAGATATCCTGTGCTATGAATCAGGGCAATAAAATTATGATCTGGATATTTACTGCTCTCTCAAAGTCTCTTTATAACAGATGGATACATTTTTTTAGAGCACAATATAAACAGATATGAGATAGTTACCTCCTACAGTCAGGACGTAAAAAGAGAGCAGGAGAACTGTGCTTATAGTGATGCAAATCTTTGATCCATGTTAATAAACCAGGGCGAGAAACCTGGTGTTTGTAATTGAGCATGATAAAATGCAGAGATCTCATGAGCACTGCACTTCAGGATAAGGGATACCTGACTAGTTGGGAATCTTTACGATAACAGTTAAACTACAGACAGAGACTTTTTCCCCCCTTATCTGCCTTTGTAAGCAGCAAAGAAGGATGGATTTTTTCCGAGTGATTCAGAAGAAGAGCATAACTCAGGTGCTGCTCTTCTCCTGGCGGTGTGAGACCAGCTGCCTGAGGAGCCACGGGTCACGCACTGAGGTGTTGCTCTCCTGTATCTGTTCCTCTTGCCCGCCACCCTTCTTTCATGCTTGCCAGAGGTCAAAGTTTGATTTTCAACAAAACCAAAGCAAAATAAACAGGCACCATCTGAGAATTACGTGGCACAGCTATTTTGCTGTGGAAACTGCAGGGAAGGTTTTTTTTGTGTCCAGCACTTCAAAACCCTACTTTTGTCTGATTAGTCTTCTAAATTGCTTTATTTTCTCCCCAGGAAAAAACCTAAATAATAATTGACAAAGGAGCTTTCTAACACACTTAAAGCTGGAAGAGGGCTGTAGGAAATTTAGCGATAAATCTTCTCCCAACAGTAAAAACAGTGTAGCACAAACTACAGTAGTTAGAAAAATATTTACCAAAATGGTGAGAACACCTGTGTGGATGAGTTCATGCTGACCTGATGGAGAGTCAGCCAGTACAGTTTAGGTTGTTTTCCCCTGTCTGTTTTGATGTTTTGCTCAGTTCAGTATATTAGTGATGCCACCATCCTAGCTCCAAGGAGAACAGCAGCAAGAATTTTTTGAAGACTTAATTTTACCTGATTCTGACTTCACTCAGTTCTGAAAATTTCCTGTGAGAAGTGTCAGGGAAAGCTACAAGTAAAAGGCCTTCCCAAGGATGCTTTTAAAGCTTTTGCCACTGCATGTTGACAGTGGTTGAAATGAGAACTAAGACAGAGAAGATGTAAGAAAAAAGGTCGTAGGTGGCTCAGTTTTAGAGCCTGCTGTTGGTGAGTAGAGGACAGTAGTGATATTGCCAAACACAGGTTCCCTAATTTTTGCATTTTAAGTAGTAATAAATAAGTTATTCCTGATCTGAAGCTTTGGAGTCTATGCTTTCAGACTTTCATTTCTAGCCACGAGGGTTAGAGAAGTTATTTTTTATTGCAAATGGAAGCTGAGAATCTCTCATAGTAACATAATGCCGAGAAACTAAGGCTTCAAGAAATACTCTTTATCTCAGGGACAGTGATAAAATCACAAGAGCTGGCAGCAGTGAATATTCTTAAAAGTTTGCATACGGTTGATTTTGCAGTCTCACTTCTCTAATGATACAGTACTTAGAGGAGCTGGTTGCTGGCTTGAATATCAATGCCAGAGTTCTTCATGGTGTTATCTCTGGTCAGTAAATAGACTCACGCCTTAGAATAAGGTCCAGATTCTGATCCATACTGAAAGAGAAGACAGATGCAAAAGCAAACCTAACCCCAGGATTCATAAGCAAGTAGAAAGATTTTAAAAATACATTTATATATATAAAGGTTAAAATTTTATGTGATTGTTTTGCCGTTCTTAGCACGTAGTTTGGGGCTCCAAAACTCCAATGTTTAATATCAGCCTTTACCTCTGACTTTCTAGTTTGTGAATGCCACGATGCACTGGCAGTTGCAAGAGAACTGTCAGGAGAAAAGGATTCTGCCTACATTTTGCTGGAAACTCGTAACATTAAGATCAGCTGCATCTTGGATAAAGATCCTCAGGACACAATACTAACTTTCACTCTCATTGGAGCAACAATTTTTTAAATTGCCTTTGCCTTCTGATATCTAAAACTTTCCCAAAGCAACTTTCATCCTGGTGCGTACAAAGTAATTTAGAACATCTGAAAACTTTTGGACTATTGTAGCAATGTAGTAGAAAATAGGTTATTATTTAAAGTGCGCCCTACAATTTTTCCCTAAAATGTGTTAGGTTCTGGATAATAATAACAACCTTTTAGAAGACAGACTGCTTGCTTTCCTTCACTTAGGAAATCAGCCATTTTTCAAAGCAAAGAAGTTTGAACTAAAAGTTTCTAAGGTACCTAATACTGTATTCTGGCCCAGTCGATAACTGCAAATGATAAAAGGTTTTCTCTCAGCCTTTGTGCTCTCTGGCTACATTAGAAACTGAACGAAGATATATGAGATGACACAGCAGGCTTTTTAATCCTTTAGAAATGGTTGGCAAAGTCACCTCTTTACAAAAAGGTTTGACGTTTATTTAAAAAAAATACCCATATACCCCAACTTTATATGTTTTACTTTTTGTAAGTAATCTACTGTATTTTCACAGTCTGAGGTTGGGCGAAGGACAATACTTTAACATACTGAGACATGTTTATAGCAGGTTCAAAAGTTTATGAAACAAAGGCATTGATAATTCCAGGAGAAGCAGGAAAATACAGAGCCTTTGAAAAGCTTTTGTGGGTTCTGCTTACAGCCGTCTGGAATTTGCTATGGTTAGAATGAGAGGGATGCTATGAAAAATAAATCTGAAATGCTGTGCTGCAGTGCAGTGGATAACTTCTTGTAGGCAAATTTATAAAACAGAGCTCACTTAAAAGCTTTAAAGGCACTTTAAGCCTTTATTTTGTGAAAAATCTAAGTGCGATAAAATGTATGCCAGTAAGACTCAGAGTTTCTGTTCAACTCAATTTGAGGAAAAGTTAATTGACAGAAAATTGTAGCAGCATGAAAGCTATATTTTTCACATCTTTTTTTTGTTTTGCTTTGTAATCTGCAACTTTTGCTGCAAGCGTGTTATTCCTTACACACTAATTCTTACTTGACCAGCACTTCTCTATAGGTGAGCAATATTTATTACAAAATATATAGTAACCATCTTGTGATGGAGAATCTAGGGAACTTAACGCAAAGTTTGGTCTTCTGCAAATACTCTGCCCTGCTTGTCTCTCTTCAGTCAATAGTATAGATGCAAATCCCCATAACCCGGGACTGGAAGGGAACAGGGCTTCAAACCTCATCACTCCCTACTCCTGTTAAATTGCTGCTTAGCACACCAGCTTTTCTTATCAGCCACAAACATAACTGAGAAAACAGGATGCAACTCCCTTGATTGGTCCAGCTAAAAAAGCAAAACAAACTCAAACTTAGCAGCAAGAGTAGGCTGAGTTATCCCATTGCATCCTCTGGGTGCCACCACGCTGCCTTTCAGAGTGAATCAGTCTGAATTTAACCAGAGAGCTGTCACAGGCCCTAAGGTGGAGTCCAGTTTCCAGCCTTCCACTGGCCATGAGCCCTTAATGGTGTGACGCCCTACAAGAGTATGTTTCTGATCTTCCACCACTGGTTGGTGTCACGACCTGTGAACATCCATTTTTCCTTCCTTTGATTTTGTGGATGGATTAGGAGTATCTTGATGCAACTTCAGCTGTATTACATGCAGGCTTTGTTTGCTAATGTTCATATAATTTGTGCATATTTCAATAGTTAAAACTGGCTTTCAGAAAATCAACGTGCTTGGAGCTGACAACAGCTTGAAACTACAATGCCTGAGCAAGAAAGGAGAAAAGATAACAATGAAATGAGTATGCTAGAGGGTGAGCGCTATATAATTAGGAAACTGCAGCTTTATTCTTGCCTCAAAAGCTATAGAAAGCCATGACTACCATCCTATTTCCACATTCCCTCAGTCATTGCTTATTTTTATACTGAGACAACATGCTGGTTGAGAGAATCCTACTGATTTTCTTCCCCTGAACAAATACAAGACATACATACAATCTTCTTTTTTATTGTTAGTCTACCACTTTCCACAAACTACCTCTCCTCTCAGAAGATGTGGCTATATCTCCATGAGCAAAGTATGATTTCCACCGCTATCTTTACAACCCTTTGTATTAAATTCTGTGGGTGAACCACCCCATTCATTTTGGCTGTGTGAGACAAGGGGTGCCATGGGAGCCGAATGGCTGAGGATTAGAAAAAGGTGTGGATATGAGAGTTCCCCACCCATTGCAACCAAAGGCAACCATCACAAGTGACATGCAAGGTTTCTAAGGCTGAAGTACTGTTGTTGATGAATGATGTATCCATCTCCCTATTTTTTCTTACTTTCCAGACTGTTTTCTTTCTGCAAAATAACAGATGCCAAAACCAAAGCTAATCTCTATCTCAGAATACAAACCCAAACCTTACCTATACCTTGATTTTGTTAAGCACGCTGATATGCAGTGGGGTGCGTACTTGTGCGATGTGAGAGGAGGTGGAAAGGTTGCACTGTGGGCTGCTGAGCAGCAGGAGGGGATATGGCACATCGCCGTATGTGTGGGGCTGGTGTATGGGTCCAGGCACCAAACCTCAGCAGTCCTTCCTCTCTGTTGGGATGGTGTCTGGAGCGCTTGCATCTTGTGAGCATCCACCATCTCACAGCATCTGCAATGCTGAGAGTAGCCAGAGGGCTTTCACAGGAGAGTTCGTTATGCTGAGTTTGGGTTCTCAAATGCCATGAATTAGGAGTAAGGCTTCTCCACATTTTACAGGCTACACACTGATGTGGCTTGCAGATCTGGCCCTCATTCATGTACAGCAGATACAAAATCTATAGATTTCAATCATGTCCTCATGGAATTGCATCCTTTCACCAATGGCATAATGGATGAGTTACCTTACAGGCCCTCTCTAGTAAAGAATGCTCAAAATACATCCATGTACATAGACGGAAGTGTAATAACAAGTCCTCTGTTCTGCCTCCACACACAAAGAGTTGAATCATTAGCAAAGCTTGTACTTCAGGTGAGATTTCCGATGGCCCACAAGGCTGATCACCAGTGAAAGACTGACTACATCTACGATTAAGGGGAATCTTGGTGGAAGGGCCAGATTGGCTGTAAACTGAAATTTATGTCAATAGAGTGAGAACAATTTACACTGGCTCCGCTGCAGTGTAATGATGCCTCTCCAGCCAAAAAGAATGTTAAAAACATTTGAAGCTGATCATTTATATGTATCTTGGGATTATTTCACTCCGCAGCAAAAAAGAAACATAAGGAACAGGGTTGGCTCGCATCTGCAAATCTACTTTTGAGCTGCACTTCAGTAGGAAGCACGATAAAAGTAAAAAAAAGATAAAGAAGTCCTACCGCTTTGGATTTGGGTTTTAATTATTATTTATTTTGTTTCCTCAATCACTTTGCTTTACTCATTTGGCTGGAAGGCAAACGCGTTCCCTGTTGATTTATCTCTCCTCAGCCAGAGGCTTTTGCTACTCGGTTTGATTCCTAATATGGTAGCGACAGCAGATTTTGTCTGACTTCCAGAGGGCTCCTCTCAGCTCCTGGAATGCAGTGGGGAGAGAGTCCTGCAGAGACCAACAAAGACAGTTGTTGCACTAAGACTGATAAAGAGCAGAAAATGGGCTTCCCCACATGCGCTGAAATTCCTGCTTTCACTACTCTCTAAATCACTGCTTTTGTCTTGCTTTACAGTAAAGCTGCAAATTGTTTCCCATTACCCAGCTGAGTGGTCTTCATCACATCAGAAAACATATTTTTAAATAAGTTTGGAAAACACCTACTCCATCACAACAAAGTTTTTATTATACTAGCTTATGGCTTGTCACAGTATCAGCGGATTAATTATGGCATAGAGGAAAAAAATGTTAGGGAAATAGAAAAAAAACCTTAGGATTTCCCCTTTTATTTTGTTTTTCTTCCGTATTTGATTCAACACACTTAACTTTTCAGTGCTGTGAAATGTTTGTGTCTGTTATGGAAGGAAACCGATTTTCTATAGGGTTTTTTTTCCCTTTTAATAAGGTTTTCTTCAGTAATAGGCTGTCAAACTCACAGAATCTATAAATGGCCTTTGCCAGTTACATACCAAAAGCCAAAGGATTAAATTCCTCCACCAAGCAGGGTCTCTAAAAGGTTAATATGGAGTTGGAAATTAATTTCATTCCAAATACAGAACAATAGTGTGCAGTGACATGACTTTGTGATAAGCATTTGTTAAAGCTAAATCCTCCCTAAGCCCTGCAATTGTTTTCCTTTGTGCTAATGGCAAGCTAACCGGAGGTGCTCCCCCCCTCTCTCTCCCCGTCTCTCTCTCTCCTGAGGGTGTCAAAAAGGCAAGTTTATTGTTTGCTAAATCTGGCGCTTTTTATAATTAAAACCTCAGTTCTCCTTAGGTCTTTCTTTTGAACATTTGTGATCTTCATTTCTGACAGGAGAATTTTTTGTCTTTCTGAAATCCACAAATTTGATATTATTGCTTACTGATTGCCATTATTGGCATGTACATTAAACAAAATTAATTTAAATTATTTCTTATTGCTGTTGAGTGACTGTCTTGACTTTCATTGTTAACAGGCAAAAAAAAAAAAAAAAAGAAAAAAAAGAGGCCTGTTGTCACCTAGGTACTGACTAATGTGGAAAAACGTTCAATAGGAGTTTCCATAGGAAAGCTGAAGCCTGGAACTCCAAGGGAATTGATTGCTTCATGTTCTTACTAGTGATTTTTAACAGAAGTTAGGTGCCTTTGAAAGCAGACCCATTTACAACTTCAAATACTTAATACCTTTGAAAATCTATGCTAAATTTGGTGAACATTACTTGAAAGGAACATTGCTTTCTGAGCTTAGTTTCAGTTAAATTGTTTATACTCTCTTTTATACACAACAAGTTCTGCCTTAGCTAGGAATCGGTGTCATCCACCTTTTCTTTACTATGGTTTCAATCTACTGATTTCAAATAAAAACACCTATCAGTTTCACCCCTCTGTCATCCTTTTCCTCCTCATCTAATAACCACAAACACTCAGGCTTGTCTTTTCAAATTCCTACTTTCAATTATGAAGAGCCAAAGGGTTTCTGAAATTCGTATGTGCTTTTTGGATTCCTGGGTTATTTGATTTTATTACAGGTCATGATCCCTTGACTAGACTACATCAAGATCTTGTTTCAATGGAGTATGCTGAGCTGCCCAGATTCAATCTGGTTTGTCAGTGAAGCCCAAGATCAGATTGCTCCACTTTTGTACCAAATTGGCTATCTGCTGTAAAAATTTGTAGCAGGTATCCCTGCTGAAAACTATCGTGTACCTTTGGATTTCTGATAGGTTGTGTCGCGTTTGACTGCCTTTTAAGCTAAAGTGGTGTACAATAAGCAGAGAACATGTCAGTCAAATATCCATTTGTGACATTAAATGGCTGGGAGAATTTGATGAAGAATTTGGGTACATTGGGTCATGAGCTATTGGTCGTGTTATCAGAAATACTTCCATCTTTCACCTAATGATGCCATTTGGCAAGTTGTCTGTTCTCTTGTCTTATAGCAGGAATCATATTCTCGGCAGTAGAGCATTCTTAGTGCAGATGCTGTTGGCCTTGAACACTTGTTCTTTAGTTTACCTTGAATGTTAGCCCTTAAATACCTCCTGGTCTTGTTCTTTCTTGCAACTTGTCCAGGGTAAACCAACAAGGTAAATTGCTTGTTCTATCAAGGACTTCAGCACTTCCATAAATCTTCAGTGGGCATAATCTAGATGTTACTCTTGTCTAAGTAAAAATTTGCCTTAAGTTTCAGGTCACTGCTTCTCATTATGTGGAATTGGCAGGAATGTGTGGAGGCATGCAGCCTCCCAGCTCTTCATCTGCAAGTGCCCAAGTTAAAAATCTGACCTTCAGGCTTTTCAAAACTTTTTTTTTTTTGTGGTACTGCAAAATAGGTTTTTACTCAGCTGTCATTTTTGAAAAACAGATATGACTTAGCTGAACTCTGTTGAAACTGATGACAAGTTTAGTCTACATTCTAACTTCTCCTGCCCAAACTGAGATAAAGATGTTGCCCGTACCAAGAAAATCTGCTTTTGATCTTCTTTTCCTGACTGTGGGTAAATTTAATTAAAAACAAAGCTGGTCTTCCCAACAGTATTAGGAAACACCACCCAGAATGGCCCCTTCCACTCTCTGAGCAGATGCACGTCTTGCCTTGCAGTATTCCAGGGATCTCCTCCTCACCACCAGGAAGCACGATGACTGGGCTTGTCCTTAGCCTTTGCCCTGAGCAGACAGTAGGGAAAGGTTTCATGTGGCCTCTGTGTCTTAACGGGTAGAAATAAATATCTGTGTCATGGCTGGCTTTAGATTTCATATATGGGATTGTTGGTAAAGACTTTGTTCCTCTGAATCACACTAAAATTATGTGCCAAAAAATAATAGCCCATATGAATACCCAGAATACTTTCCAAAATCCTACTTAACAGACACTGGACGTGTTGGGAAGCAGGAGGGAGGGGGAGAGAGTTGTTAAGTATTTCCTCCAAGTAATTCTGAATGCATGTTTTGTAGGCTAAATGCAAGACTGCAGTCACGTAGCTCCTTCTTTCCATTTATAATTTTTTCCTTAAAGCTCAAATCTCACAAAAAAATAATGAAAGCAAAATGAGAACTCATCTTTATATAAATATAAACTTCTCAGGTAGAAAAAGTACTAGGAATATCATTTCAAATTGAGACTGAAAACCGGATGCTGATGGACTCCCATTATATACAGACACTGATGAATGAAATGTAGTTTGAAAGTCTTGGTATGCTCTTAAAATAAATACCAACCTTGATAAAGCGTAACTAGGGTTGGTTTCTCAGCTGTGAAGAGTTCTGATCAGGCTGCTTTACTGGTAGTCACTGATGTTGTAAGACTATTTTTTTTATTCCTTTTGTACTGCAGCATTCCTGCAGTATTAGCTCTCAGTGCTATTTCTGGTTTAATCATCTGAATCAAAAAACATCTCTTTCACGTTGTCTAAGACTGAAAGCTTACCTGAATGAGAAAAGCAGTTTATAAAGTAGCACCAATAGGATTTTATTGAACACATCAGAATTATTTTGCAGTATATTTCTTTGCATTTTTCTGGTGACTCACTGATACGAGCTAAGGTAATTGTGTGTTTCCTAACCTTTCTATCATGTATGGATAAAACATCCTGCTGCTTTGCTTTTTTATTTTTGCTATCCTCTGTTTCTCCTCTCAACTCATGTAATATTCATTTGGACTGTGAGGGTATGGAATACACGGTCATAACTAGGTTTGCTGCATTTGAAAAAAACTCTCACGTGTAAACAGTACGACAGTTCAGTGGTTTTGATGTGAGGCAGCATTTATCACTGCCTTTGTCTTTGAGTGTGTTGCTTCTATCCCTCTGTGGGAGAGGATGCAGATTACCCTTAAGCAGGGTATATTAGCTTTTTTCCATGTAAAGACAATCACAACACAGTAGCACCATGCTGATGTGCAGTCAAGCTATAAAACCTTACTGTGGCAATGTTGACATGAAAAGTCTGCAGCACAAAATATATATTCTTGCTACAGTAAATTGCTAATACACTAGTTCAACCACTTTTTGGTTTTAATAGAGTTTCTCTGTATTTCAGGGTTGATTAATTCCTTTGAATGAATACTGACACTCACTCTGATGTGGTTTTCTTCATTATCCAGTAATATTGGAACTCCTATCTGTCCTCTGTGCAGTCTGAGATTAGGACTTGTTTTGCCTCACAGCTGGGGTTTTGGGTTTTAGTGGTGGGTGGTCTGGTTTTTTTTGGTGGAGGGGGGAGTAACCAAGAGAGGAATATGTTTGTTATCAGTCAGCAGTTAATTGGAAGTATACTAAAGGTGAAGGGAAAAAGATGGGTCAGCTGCTTTCAGAGAAGAAAACGGAAATGGAAGTTTGTTCCTACCACACCACAGTCTTCACAACATTTGTCCTAAGTAAAGGTGTCTCAGTACTTGGCCATGGCAAAACATTCTTTTTGAATAGGTATCATCTGGACTTCTTTCTGACTGGCATTACTTAGAACCATAGAATCATAGCATATCTCAAGTTGGATGCGACCCATAAGGAACATCAAGTCCAACTCCCTGCTCCTTGCAGGACTACCTAAAACTAAACCACATGACTAAAAGCATCATCAAGATGCTACTTGAACTCTGACAGGCTTGGTGCAATAACCACTTGCAATAACCTGGGGAGCCTATTCCAGTTACCAACCACCCTCCCAGTGAGGAACCTTTTCAGAGAATCATAGAATGGTTTGGGTTGGAAGGGACCTTAATGATCATCTAGTTCCAACTCCCCATGGGCAGGGACACCTCCCACTAGACCAGGCTGCTCAAAGCCCCCTCCAGCCTGGCCTTGAATACCTCCTTGAACCTCCTTGGGATGGGGTATCCACAACATCTCTGGGCAACCTGTTCCAGTGTCTTCCTACCCTCACAGTAAAGAATTTCTTCCTAGTATATAATATAAATTTACTGGTTTCAGTTTACAACCATTACCCCCCATCCTATCAGTGCACTCCCTGATAAAGAGTCCCTCCCCATCTTTTCTGTAGGCCCCTTTTAAGTACTGGAAGGCTGCTATAAAGTCTCCCTGGAGCCTTCTCTTCCCCAGGCTGAACCACTCCAACTCTCTCAGCCTGAATTCATAGGAGAGGTGCTCCAGCCCTCTGATCATCTTTGTGGCCTTCCTCTGGACTCGCTCCAATAGGTTCATGTCCTTCTTATGTTGGGAGCTCCACAGCTGAATGCAGTACTCCAGGTCTCACCGGATTGTAGTAGAGGGAAATCACCTCCCTTGAACCACTGGTCAACATTTTCTAACGTCCAACCTGAACTTCCACAAAGTAGCTTCGTTCCATTTCCTTGTGTCCTGTCACTGGTCACCAGAAAGAGGAGATCAGCACTTCCTCTTCCTCTGCCCACCTTGAGGAAGTTTTAGAGCATGATGAGGTCACCCTGCAGCCTTCTCTTCAAGCTGAACACACCAAGTGACCTCAGCTGCTTCTCTTAAGTCTTGCCCTTGAGGCCTTTCACCATCTTGGTCACCCTCCTCTGTACACACGTGGATAGTTTGATGTCCTTATATTGAGGCACCCAGAACTGCACGTAGTACTTGAGGTGGTGCCACCCCAGTGCAGTGCGGAGTGGGACATCCGCCTCCCTCATTAGGCTAGCTGTGCTGTGCTTGATGCACCCCAGGACACATTTGGCCCTTTTGGCTGCCAGGGCACATGGTTGACACATACTCAACTTGCCATCAACCCAAAGCCCCAGATCTCTTTCTGCAGGGCTCCTCTCCAGCTTCTCATCCCCCAGTTTGTATGTATAACCAGGATTACCCTGTCCCAGGTGCAAAATCTGGCACTCGCTCTTGTTAAATTTCATATGGCTGGTGATTGACCAGCTGTCCGGTCTATCCAGATCTTCCTTTCAGTCAGTTCCTTCTATGAGGACAGCCTTTTACTACATGAAAAAAATCCCTATTTTTGATTTCTTCCAGTTATATTTGGGTGTCTTTCCTCGCCCTTGTCTCTGTGTGGCACAGTAATCTTCCTCGGGACAGTCATTCTGGATGTTTAAGCCTGGAAGCACAGAGAAACATCACGATGCAAATAGAAATGCTTGACTAACCAAAATTCGTAAACCCCCCTGGGTTTCTTTCAGTCAAGTCCTCTAAAATCTTGATAGTTACACCACCACCTAGCGGCATCACCTACTGGGATTCCAAAATTAGGAATGGCACCTTTCCCCTCTCATCCAGGGCACAGGCAGTTAGCTATTTGCAGCAAATAACCACAGGAGAGGATATTTTATATCACAGAGGCCCAAAGATGATGGTCGCACAGGCAAGGAGGGCAAGGAGAAGAAAGGAGACCTGGCATCAGCCTTTGCTCTGCTGCATAATTGATAATAGCACAATGTTCTTCAGAGCAGAGCAGACTAAGAACTTGTTTCTTGTATCTTACACCTTGTCTTCTGAGCAGTGGGAAATAGAGGTTCCGATCCCTGCAGCCAACAGAAAGGTCTGAAGAACATTTCCTAAATCAGCAATTAGCAGTTTAACCTCTTGGCTGTCAGCAGAAGAGGGGTGGAGAGAAAAAAAGCCAGTATTTAATTGCTTTATTTTGTAAAACAAAATAGATAAGTACAAAAACCCCAAATAGATATATACAAAAAACTCTAAGCTAGCACAGCTGTAGGAAAACTGTGGAGACTTGAAAAGGTGAAGCATAATTCCTCTCCATGGCACGTTTTCCAGGAAGGCTGCAGCAGCTCCCCACCCAGGTGTCTGGCCCTTCCACAACCCAGCCTTTGCCCCCTGATGCTCCTCACATGCTCACATTTCCAGCCTGATTTTTTGTATTGTGGCAGCATGTGCCTCAGAGTGAGGTGGGGCAGTTCTGCCCCTCCCCTCCCCCCAAATATTGGTACCCCTTTCTGCATGGCCTTGTTAGATAGCCAGCCCAGGTCTAGAGGGCTTCAAAGTACTCACAAACAGTCCAGCAAGATACATCATTATGTACCCAGCTCCTGTTTTTTTCTGCAAAAACGTCTCACACAGTCTGCTCTTTAACCTCAGTCAATGTTTATTCCCCCCTCCCTACTCCCCAGTTCACTTGAGGACGGTATTTTGAATCTCTTTAAGCCTCTCTGTACAATCTTCTGGTATTTTCAGTACCACCAATTTAATAAATATAAATTGAATCAACTGGTTCTCTGTATCATCAAAAGGCATTACATAAATTCAAACTCAGCAGTCTGCCAGCATCTGATGCCTGAAGTATTGCCAGTTTGCTTTGGTTTCTGTCTGAATTCCTGTACTGGAGAGTCTGCCTGTATCAGCAGCCCTAATTAATACCTTTCCACCATTTGATGTTAATGCCTCCCTCATCTTAGTTGCTGTTGTATTCTATTTGTATACAAACAGGACATATCACAGTATGCTTTTTTATTTCTTTATTTGTTATCTAAGACTGCAGGTGTCCTTCTCCAGTATGTTAAAGTTTTAAAATGCCATGCTGTCTTTCCCCCTTCTAGCTACATTCAAGCTTCACGAGCAGTCAGTTCTTTGGTGCAAATGCAGGGGAGCCAGGTTTACTGCTTCGATGCTTGTAGTTTCCATGTCTTCACATTTACAAAGCGCTTGGCTGAGTTGCTCTGCTTTTCCACGAGAGTGTTCTGTGTTTACCCACAGCCAAAACTCAAGGTGCATTTTCCTGTTGGTTCAACCCACATTTGCTGCGCTTTATAAAACTGTTTGTTTTGCCTGTGTGTAGCTACGCTGAAATGAACTGCTTGCATGCAAGAGAGACAGATCAGCTGCCCTTGCTCTGGCAGTGAACTTAATCATAAGCTCGTAAGTGCTAATTTGTGCCAGTTTTAAATAAGAGTTTGGGCTGTTGTGAGGGGTTTTTTTTCAGTTTTCTCCTACTTTCCCCATCTGGCGCTGTAACAGTTGTTGTTATGTTCCAGTTGGAAGCGCTATGGGTGGAACTGCAGGCTCAAGTGCTGGCTGAACAGCCCTCAGGCCACTGTGAACATTTCTGTTTCCACTGTCAGCTCTCTGTGTTTAGCAACCTCAGTTTGGGAATCTCGGGTGAGGGCATCGTTGGCTCTCTGTCACTTTTACAGCACCTCCTTCTTCCCAAGGCTCCCTGCTTCTCTGAATTCAGCATTTCAGTAACAACTTGATATTCATCTAACAGCACAACAGTGAAGAGCTGCTATTTTGAGACTGCTTTGCTACAGTCTCCGTTCAACTTATTTCATTATAGGCGGGCTTGTGTTAGTTTTTATAAATACCAACCCCTTCTTCCCTACTATAAATGGATTATTAGACTCCATTATTCCTATGAGAATCTGTTTAATGTTATTGAAAATTAAATTACAAATGTTTTCACTTATAAATTACCCATTCTTACAGCGTCTTCTTTTAAAGATGCTGATGGAAATATGTAATCCAAAGTCATGTAACTTGTTACACTATGAGATATATAATATGAGCAAGAAAGGGCCTGATGGGCAGTGTAGTCTGTGTCTGTGTGCGCACGCTGCATCTGGAGCGTTCCACCCATGGGGCACAGATGGAAGTTAGCAAGTATAATACCAGTCTTTTTAACTAAACTGTTGGCAGCTCTCAGGGCCGCTCTGGCAGCCCATCTGGGCTGCTCGCAATTTCTCAACTCCATTCACGACCAATACACTACTGGGTGGTGGTGGGAGAATCTCCCAGGCACACTGCTCAATCCTCAGCTTGCTTATTAAAGTGATTTTTAAAAGTGTTTTGCTGGGGTCAGGACTGGCATAGACACTACACAGGAACCTACAACAAATACTTTTGCTACCCACCTTTTCCTTGTCTATTGATCAAGTACTGCCTAGAGCTAAAGATTTGGCCCATAATATCAAGTAATCAGCCTGGTGGGGTTATGGAAATGATGCTGAGAGTATCTAAATACCAACATTAGCTAAGGATTGGACATTATGAAGCAAATAAACTTTTTTTAAAAAATCAACAATCCTGTTTCCAAGGAAATGTGACAAGAAAAAACTCACAAACCCTATATTTTATGCTGAGAGAATTGTTTCTAATGAGAATGTTTTCCAATATTTCCCTTGAGACATCAGCTGCTCCTTAAAAATAATGTTCCAACTTTAATTTGCTCATTTGTGGAGGAAGGTAGAAGGCCCAACAGCTTGCGTCAATGAATATAAACGATAACTTTTATGCAATCTAGAATGTACCATAGCACTTGTACTCCTTCTTAGTAATTGTACCTTATATTGCTTTTTCCCCAGATAACACATTTTCCCCCCTCTGGCTTTTCTTCCCAGTCAAAGCTTTCCATTCATCTGAAAAATACTAGTTTAGACAATCCAGGCACAATATCACTCCAAACTCATTATTTCAGAGACTTTAATTATCCCCTCTCATCCATACATGAATAAACAGAATCAAAAAAGTCAGGGCAAATTATCCATGGCCTGGACGCTACAGGCATCATGTGAATCATCCCTCTCTCGGGAGAGAAGTGTTTATATGCCCACGGAGGGAGCATGTCCCATGATCCTCGGGAAAAATCAGCAAATCTGTGGGAACTCTCAGGGATGTTCATCCTGTTTTGCTCCGAGAGCAGAGCCCCTGCTGCTTTCCATAGCACAGCTGTGGCAACCGCTGCTGTCACTCTCTGAAGGCAGAAGCACGCATGCAGGTCTTCATCCCTGGCACAGTCTCTATAGAAAATAAAGTTGTCTGCTGTGTGAAATTGCTGTTCTTCCTGTCTGCCTGCTCCTGTAATCCAAAAATGCTTTGTCTGAAGGGTGTTTGCACGGAATAAGTAAAGGTTAAGGGTGCAATATGGAATCTAGTGCTGCCTCTGCTCTGGTCTAAGGCTCTGGCTTGGCCTCTCCTTGGCTTTCCACCCTCCTGCCCTGTTGGAGGATAAGAGTGATCATGGCTCCTCAGCATGGAACTAACCATCCACGCTGCAAATCACCTCTGTCCTAGCTGCCTTTTCAGAGCCCTTTATAAGGCTGCATTTCCAAATCTGATTGTCTTTACTTATTGGATCGATTTCCGAGCTTTTCAGGAATTCATTCTGCTTCCTAGAATGGAAAGTCAACTGTCTGCTGACACCTTTGCTCTAAATGTCAGTGATGTGTGCTTTGGCATGAGTTTGGCATAAACTCTCTTCTGATGGGCAAAAGCATGTGCTAATTAGCACCCAGTTACCCTGAACATTTTGAAGACAAAAATCTAGCTGAAGGCAATTCTGGCACTGTATTCCTTCTCAGTTTCTACGTTTGAGTTGAGAACATCTTATTACAGTGTTTTGTCATGTGAAACTTTATTCAGTTGTATCTATGACTAGTTTGTTCTGGCTCATTTTTTTTCCTATTAATCATGTTAGGCTTACTCAAGGCTTGTAGAGGGTTTTCTCTGATCCCACCACACAGAGCTGTTTGGATTTTTTCTCTATAAACTGCTAAACTCAGGACTGTAATTGCACACTAAATCAATTCCAGTGTTATCCCTGCAGCATTTTTCAAATTTGTCAGCTTTCTAGGTGCTTGCTTTTCATATTTTGATTAGATTACAGAAGCCTTACAAATATTTAACAAAGATGGGCATCATCCTTATGTTTGCGTTCCGAATAAACCATTGTAGTGAAACCATCCCAAGCTGAGCACGTTGTTGACACATTTCTGCTGAAGACCCATACAATTGGAAGTTTGCGTACTGAATGCTGTCCTAGCTAGGTGGAAAATGATTTTTTATTAACTACTGATCCCTATAACAAATTTTTCATCTTAAAATCCACTGACAAGCAGTCATTCTCAAGTTCTGCTTTTTTCCTCAGATACTGTCATTAGCCACGATTTTCTTCTTTTGAATTGTTGTATTTTCTTTCGGCTGTAAAGTTTGCTTTTGTAAAACCTCTAAGTGCATCTTGTCTACAGCATGATGATGATGAACTCGTAATTATTTCAAGAGGGTTCTAGTTGTGTGTATATGCCTCACGGTCCAAATGACTCCAGAATTCTTTACCTGCTATTACATACCATTTCAATTATCTTTGAAATAACGTGTTGGCATCTTATTGCAAACTTCAGGAAAACAAAATGTGTCAGCTGGTCCCCCAGTGCTTTTAAAGCTGTTCAGCTAGCCTCCCTTGAGATGTTGTTGTAAATTCTACAATGCACAATTAGATATGAATTTTACATCTTTTTAGCATTCATGGCTAGACCATTAATGAGGGAATAAATAGCAGAATTTTATTTAATCCCACACATTGCTTAACATGAATTATTAAGCGAGGAAGGGCAGACAGCCTTTCTGCACCCCTTGGCAGAGGGACATCCATAGTGCTCTGAATGCAACAGCCCTTCTTCCCGATACATGGATATGGTCCATCCACAGATCTGAATCCCCATTTACTTGAAAGGAATAAAACTGGAGGAAAAAACAGAGTGATGTTCACCTCTTCTAACTTGAAATTTCTTCAGTGTAACTGTTTACACGAAAGCGAACAGGCTGTCATATATCAGTGGAGAGAAATAAATATTTTGGGGTGCAATTTATTTGACCAAAGACAGTTGTTTACTCTGTAATGAGATAACTGTCCAGAGTACATGAAGAGAAATGCTTATTTATTTTCATTGGCATCAGATGTAGACATTTCTACTA
The DNA here is from genome assembly GCA_013400135.1 of Rhinoptilus africanus. Lineage (NCBI taxonomy): Eukaryota > Metazoa > Chordata > Aves > Charadriiformes > Glareolidae > Rhinoptilus > Rhinoptilus africanus. The sequence continues at coordinate 39,342 of VXBO01010954.1, read as the reverse complement.
GGTCAAAAGAATTCAGCCATTTATGCCTAGGCTACACACTTACCAGACAATTCATCACTGCTGGGCTGTAATATCAGTTCTGTCATCCTCAGTAGTCTCACTTATTCAGTGAGACTATTTACATATTAAAGTATTACTCAGCATGAGTAATGGTGCCAGCACTGAGGTTATGTTGCAAGTAGAGAGAAGAAATGTTTCCGTTAGCATTAAACCTTATCTCAGAAAAATCACTGGAGACTGGCACTTCCCAGAGGTTCTACTTTCCTTTGATTATCCTCCCTTCTTCCAATAATTGACTCCAAGCAGTTCAGCTTCTGTTATTTGGTGGAAGAGAATATGTCTTTTTCAGGGATTTATTCATGAAGTTACAAGAAAGTCTGTGCTTAAGTATCAGGTTGTCTGTGTAGATTGCAAGCAAGATTACTGCAGAGTTGAGGGAGTTAGGGATAATGTCATGGGATATGAGAAAGTGTAACTGAAGATCTGTTAACTGGTGGAGGGGGTCATATATGAGACACAGAAGAATGAAGAGAGGGGAGAAATAGGTAAGACCAGGATGCTTCAAGAAATAGGAAGTGGATGTATCATCTAATGAGGAGAACCTCAGTTAAAATCTCTAATGGCCCATCCACTTGAGCTGAACGCCCCGTTCTGATTTTCAGTGGTTTTGTGATAAGTAAACATATTTAATACTTTTGTCTGAAACTAGAAAAGAAACATCATGGTTTCACTTAGGTGATACTCAATTTGTATTTGGTTTGGCATGACAATTTTACCCTTGGATGAAAAAAAAAAGAGGATATTTTATCATATGGTATGTCCCCTTCTGTGCTCCATTTGGGACCTCAGCCACTGACAGTTCTGCACTACCATGGCAATCTGGTACTGCTTGGATCTTTCCTACTAAAAAAACTGGCATTTGACTGAGTCTAACTCAAATCCCCAGACAAAGTTAAGCAGCTGATCAGGACATGAAAAAGAAACCACAGAAACCTACCTTCTGGGCCTTGTCCCGTGGCCATGACTTCTCTGGGGTCAGATTTTGCTCAAAGAGCAGCCTGAAGACAGAAAATCTAGAAAGTCAATAGAAGCAAATCATTTAAAGTGAATGTACATGTGGACCCTAAGCATTCACATACACTTGAATTCTAAGTTAAAAATATTTTTCTCCAAATATGGAATGTTTATCAAGGTAGGAATATATCTGCATCGCTTTATAAATCATTACTATACAGTTCCTTGTGAGCATATGAATAATGATCAAATGTGTGTATATTGTCTGTGCAAGAGCACAGATCAGTGAAGTATTGACTTATATTGACTGCATTTATTTTAATAGAATTCTTCAGTTCTAATCCCCTTTATAATAATGTATTACTGCACTGTTTAGCCTCCCGGCTCACTGTAGTTATTCAAATTATATTTTAACAGCATCTTATCTCATTTCCACATCTTAACACTCTGCCACCAGCTCCTTGAGTACTGAACTTTCTTACTACATATTAGCTATACCTAAAACGTCATTTTACATGCCAAAACAATGGTGTATTCAGCATGGAGCCTCAGCAAAAGTAATAAGGTATATGAGCTTTTCTTGAGCATCACCTAATGTTGAAGGAGTCCAGATGTACCTGTTTTCCACCTTCAAATCCTGTATGCAGTGATGGTGAACTCAGTGTTCAAAAAGAAGGAGAACTCTGATGGCTTTTTGCTAGCATTGCTGCTCTTCACATGATACTTCTTAATTCATACATTGTGCAGCCAAGAGGAACCCTTGCAATCCCCTGTCTAGCCTCGAGCATAAACCTGCCCAGATTTAATTTCTATTTGAACTTGAATCTTTTGAGGGAGAAGGAATCTTAACCCTCTGTAACAGAGAGTTCACGACAACCACTGAGAAGCTATTCCAGCTGTTTCAGTCTTACTACCAAGGTAAATGCCTATTTCTAAGTTAGAATTTGTCTAGTTTCAGCCGTTGGATCTGATTATACCCCTTGTCTGCTGGCTTTCAGGGTCCGCTAACAAAAGTATGCTCCCTTCAGAGGTACTGTAGACCATGATCAAGTCACTCCAGCAACTTAACTGTCCTGAACTCCTAGGTTTTCCACAGCAAGGCATATTTGAGCTGTAGCAGAACACAATTACTCTTCTCAGACATTCTGAACATGAATTTCATTGCAGAGTCATAAAGCATGGTTTGCTTATAGTGTTAACATTTAATTTCAGTGTTCATTTGTCATTCTTCTGTAGCCCCGTCCTTTTTTAAGGAGGGAAAGGAAAAGCCCTTTCCTTTGATAGTTTGCATTCAGGATCTCTTAATTTATGCCACAGATGACTTGTGGCTGGCTGGTGCCTTGTACAGCTCCTACCAGCTCACTAGAGGGAAGGCTTGCCTTGACCTACATCACATTTCAGCTGCCTAGAGCCAAGAGAGGTAACTACCCAAATTTTGTTGACAGTACCATACAGGTTCTTGAAAAGGATGAGCTTGAGATGCTTCAAATGGTGCTTCATGGTTTGCCTAAACAGAAAAATAACTGAGCAGAGTGAAGGTACTGCTAATTAACACGACCATGGAAGAACTGCTCATTCATTTTCTAGACAGGAACATGGCTCTTGTACCAGATTAAGGACTGACAGCACTATTCTTTTAAGCAGGCAAAATTTCTGTTGAAAGTATAACCCCTGAGATACCACTTATGGCAGTAATGTCCATGAGAGTTTTGCTTGCACGAGGAATACCTGATTAGGTACCAAATCAGTTCTGTTATTTAGCCACCAGAAGTTGTACAAAATAACAATCGGAATTCAATAGAGAATAGCAAAAACAAATCATAATTTATTCTGGTATCGTGGTCTGCACCTTACACTGGCTTCATGTAGCACTAGGACAGAGAACTGGTATTTAAGGGGCAAAGTCCCTCCCTGCCGTGCAGTCTGTCCGTGTGTGAGACCCACGGGCACTGTGCTGTGTCAGTCGCAGCCCACCAGGGAGGTCACAGGATGGGAAAAGCGCCGTGCAGCTCCTGCCCCAGGAGCCATGTGAAGAGTGGCCAGGCTGTTGCAGGGCATCTGGCCACCCGAGCCCTGTGCCAGCTGCTCACGGGGCTCTTGGGAAAACCGCCCCACAGCGCCATTGCTCAGAAATGTTTGCAGTAAATAAACCATGTTAAAGTAAAAACATTTGCAGGATGGTTAATGAGCTACAGAACGAAGCTAGGTGGGAATTTACCCCTCCTTTGTGATGGTAAGGAGGTAATGCAATAAATGTTTTGTACCTTTTTCCATCAGGGACACTGCAATTGTATAGGAATTTAGGACTTTCTTTAAATACAAGCCGCTTCTTGGTAGAGGTTTTTCTTTTTTTTTTCATCAACTCTTAAATGTGTGGGATTAATATCTGTAGAAAACACACTGAACTACCCTTCTTAGCTCTACTTCTTTTCTTGATTACTTAGATCCCTATGTGAAGATCCACCTGATGCAGAACGGTAAGAGGCTGAAGAAGAAAAAGACTACAATTAAAAAGAACACTCTGAATCCCTACTACAACGAATCTTTCAGCTTTGAAGTACCATTCGAGCAAATTCAGGTAATGTCAAACAGTGTTTTGTCTTCCCTCTGCATTCCATTTCTCAGTCCTTATAAATATTTAACAGGAATCTTGTTAATTATCACGTGTGCATGCCTTCATTAGCACCTAGGTGCCAGCCCTGTGCTACATTAGATGAGTGTGACTGCTTCAAGAGGGAAATGATAAAATGCACAGTACTTATGAAGCTTTGATTCATCAGTGAGAAATGGATAACTGACATTTTCTGTTAACAGAAATGGATTCTGAAAAAAAAAAATCCACAGGGAGATAGCGAAGGAATGTGCCAGCAAAAAAGTGTAAGGATGAAAGAAAGGCATATTTAGCAATTTTCCCCAAATTATTTGAAATAATGAAGTGGCATCATCAGTTAAATTTGTGCTCCCTATGCATTTATCAGTCCTGTTTGTTGAAAGAACTGCAGCATCCCTCTTAAGTAAAACACATAATTTAATCACACCTTTTTTTCAGTTATTCACCACACACCATGAAAACTTTTTCAGTGGTTCCTACATCCCTTGGAAAAAGACATTTGAGAATCTCAGGGGTCAGCACTGCAGTAGCTGTTCTCTTGGCATCTCAGGGGAGCTTCAGCAGTTGCCCAGGTGCTACTCCTGAAGAGCTCAGAGCTCAGAAGTCAGCACAGTGAGCTGGAAATCACCTACATTAGCAGCGGGAAATACTAGGACAAGGCATTGTGTCATTTTTTTCAGGGACTTGGTAACCTTCCTTTGGGCTACTGGGAGGCAAATCATCTCTCGCTCATGTGAGTGAGATTTAACTTCTTCTGATGTTAACTAGCCTTTTCTCACATGAGAGAGGCTCAGGAGGCATGTGGGAAACCTGCATCCAATTCACTCGCCTCCCTCAGAGAATTTAAACCGGTGTCTTCAATATTGTAAGCAAGTACTCTTGTTGCCTGTGCCGATGGCTTGTTTTGGGAGTGCAACGCTTATTTTTGCCTAAATAATAAGTATATGGTTGGCCACAGGCATAATATCACCTGTTAGTTGGGTGGTCCACTTGGACAAGGAGAGACTTTGGTCTGATCTAGGTAGCGTAAACCACATAAAGATCAGTTGGTACAGGCCTTCTCCATTTTTTACAGCTTTCAACTATTTGGCTCACTTGTTAGAGCCTTCACTGGCAGGGAGGATATATTGGTTTAAATATCCTCAGAGGAGAAAGTAACTGCATGCTGGCTTCCTACCCGCCCACTGAGCCCTGTGACCATGGAGATGTTAAGCACGACAACAGCTTTTCTGGGTGAGGCTGTGTGTGGAAAGTGCACTTTCCCCATGCCCCGTCCCCCCCCCAGTTTAAATGACCATAATTAAAACAGTCTGGGAATACATCCTTTTGTGGACTGTAAGAAAGGTCTAGGTATGAGTTAGGTGCCACGCTACTTGTAGTTTAAAAGTTAAATGGGATTAAATACCCTGGGCCAAATTGGGAGCCCCCTGTTAGCTCAATTAGATGAGCATGGTACGGGTTCTGAGACTCTGTATCTTGGAGTTTGGTAGCATCTGTACTGGAGAGAAGCCCAGGAGCCGAGGTCTACATTTCATCTAAAACTGTGTGCTTGGTTTTTATTGACCTGATACTGACATAGGTAGTAAAACTAGACAAGGTGAAGCAGTAGTAGTGACTCGGGTGCATGACTAGCCCATTTAGAGTTTTTTCATGCCCCACAGCATGTGCAGGTGTCTATGGGCTCTAGGAATCAAAAAGTGGGAAATCCAGTGAGGCCTAATTCCCATTGATTTTAATGAAAGCTGGTCTGTCTGGTGTGAAGTATCTCATAACAAGCATCAAAGACCCAGAGGCAAAAAAAAATGAATCAAATAGAGCCTCTCTGGCAATTTAGGCAATGAATGTCCTGATTTCCAAATAGAGATGGCACTGGGGAACTGGAATGGGCACCTTTAAGTTACCAGATCCGAGCTTTGGCATGGCTAGGTGCATTCTATACGTACTTGGCCATTTTGCCTCTAATCCTAAATCGGTTTTGTAAGGTGGATGTAGGCCCTTTAAAAATTATTGTGGTTTAGCTGTTCAAATTTTTGCCTTTTTTTTTATTTTTGATAAGTTTATTAGAACAACTTTATAGCTATTTACTCCAGTATATATAGCTTCAATTTTAAATCTGTAATTATGGACTTTGTTCATATGCCAGTGTATTTTGGAGTAGGTTATAAAATACTATATTTAGAAGTTCTTTCATTATGGTTGCTGAAGTGATTTCGTTATTAGAAAAACACATTTTAAATGTTATTTAGATTTAATATGGTAAGAATCACCGTGACTTTAGGGTAATTCGTGTAAAAGTCGTTAAGCAAACTTTCACAGTCAAGTAAAAAATAATAGTTATACAAGTTTCTTGACTGCTGGAGAATGAAGACAAGCAGGCTCATGGAGGGAAAGCAACTCAGTAGCAGTACATCTATGTAATTTAAGATGGGCCAAACATTAACATTTTCAACAATTTAATAGTGAATATGGATTCTGGCTTTTAAAGGAAAGAAAGTGATGGGTTTAAGGGTAATGGGAGAACACTACTAGGAAGTCAAATCCTGTTGCTACAGTCAGATCAAGCACATGTTTTGCCATTTTCCAGACAGACCATCTCCATAGGTAGCAATGTCTCCAGGGCCTTTCAGTCCAAAGAGTGCCTGATCATGCTGAATAAACTGCTAATCTAAGTGTTTATTAGCAGAGGTGGTGCTTTCTACTAGCCCCTGATGGGTTTTGCAGGGCAGCTGTTCCTTTAATATATGGTACAAAGGCAAAGAGGTGCTCACCTTTCTGTCTAGGTTTAAGCCAGAGACCACCAGGTGAAAATCACCTCAGAGTTAATCATCTGAGCTAGCTGTTCTTACAACTTTATAGAGCAAGGAAAAGGGCCTTTTGTTCACAATGCTCATTGTTGTCTTATGATTGACACACACACAAAAAAATCCAATAGTAACTACCCCCCAAGCTTCTAAGTAAAGCAAGCGACTTGGTTTTGTACCATAAAATAATAGTCTTATGCTTACTTTTTATATCTGTGATTGTACAATGCATCTAAAGCATAAATGTTCATTTGGGGCGGTACCATCATCATTAAAAGTGAGTATATTGCAAACAGCAACACTGAAACGCCATTTTGGCATCTAGAAATACTTGCTTTAGGATATTGCCTTTTATCATGAGTTCTCTGGGGAGAGAGAGCCTTGAGTTTGATGTACACTTTTGTCATCAGCAACTATATAAATACTTTAGTGCCTGTTGGAATCACCTCTTTCTCTGGCTCAGTGAATTGTACAATCTTGTAAGGGAATGGACTCTATAAAAATAGACCTCATGAGCCTGGTCTTGCAGATATGCTTAAAAGAGTCAGTTACTCTTAAAATATAATCCTATTACAAGCACTGAAATTAACCATTCTAGTAAGAAATCCAGATTGTACATCTATTTAAAACCTTAAATTTAAAAACCTGATGCTTGAGAATAAACATTTTTCTGGAAGAAATATGTTTCACAACATTTATTCCTCCAATTCAGGAAACTCACACTGGAATAAGAAGCTCTGTGTATTTACCGTGGGATTGAAAGGAATCAGGAAAAGAACTGTTATGTTCATCTTTAAAAATAAAGCTCCCTAAGGGGAAGAGTTTACAATTTAGTAAAATCAGCCCAAGGCTGTTAATGTCTGAGGTGCTGTTGGGGAAGAGCACCACTCCACTGACAGAATAGCTGTTTGTGCTCTTTCGACAAACACTAATACTAATGATGGGGAGGAATGTGTGCATGTGCACGCAAGTGCATACGCAAATGCCCGGCTTGAACATCACCTCCCAGTGTGCCCTAGTCTAAGTGAATGGAAAATTGTCTATGAGCTGTGACAGATGGGCTCACATAGATTTTGCGGGAACAGCTTAACCCTGTTTGCCAAAGGTCACCGTTCCTACAGCAGAAGTGGCACTCCAACACCAGCTCAGTTGCAGGCAGAGCCGGTGTGTCAGAGCCCCGAGACAGTGGGGTTTATACTTCTTTACAACTCCCCTGCGCATGCAGCCTGTTTTCTAGCCTCCTTTATGAATATATAGAATACACACAGCATACACACATACTTACAGATGTGCACATACACACATAGAGATGAGTACGTGTGTGTATATGTATATAGTAACTAGAAGGGCCATCTTCTGAATTTTTCTGAAAATAACTGATTAGCATTCTGGATAGATGGGTAGGAGTTATTTAGAAGCAGAAAAGCAATTAACAGAATATGCCATTGGAAATGTTAACTTGTGGTAGAGCTGTTTCTGAATTTTACCTATTTTTACTTATTTGCTTAAACAGTAAAGCTGTGTTAAATTGCACATTTGACTTAGCTGACTTTAAGATCTCACTTTTAGCCCTACAGCCTTCTAGCAGTCTTAAGTCTTCAATAACAAAAAAAAAAAATAATCCATAGGTGGTTAGTCTGTTAAAGGAAAAAATCGATTCCCATATGAAGCTCTTCGATGCAAGGGGGGCAAGTTTCAAGTTACCAGGGAGGATGTGAACTTAATTTTATTTGGAAGGCTCACAAGAAGCAAAGAGAAAAGTCTGAATTTGCATCTTGCGGGGGGAACCTGCACCAGCTGTCACACATTTAGCCACTCCATGAAGTCTCCATTGTCATTGTCTGTCCCAAGAGTCAGCCCTGCCCACCCTCCCCTTGCTGTCACACTCACTGGTCTTTCTCTGTCTCATTGTAGAAAGTGCAAATAGTTGTGACTGTTTTGGACTATGACAAGATTGGCAAGAACGATGCTATCGGGAAAGTCTTTGTGGGCTACAACAGCACCGGAGCGGAGCTGCGGCATTGGTCAGACATGTTGGCCAACCCCCGGCGGCCCATTGCACAGTGGCACACCTTACAGCCCGAGGAGGAGGTAGATGCCATGCTGGCAGTCAAGAAGTAAATTAAATTAAATTAAATTAAATTATGAAGAAGAAAAAAAAGAAGAAGAAGAAGAAGAAGCCTTTCTGCGTTTGCCCACATAGTGCTCTTTAGCCAGTATCTGTAAATACCTCAGTAATATGGGTCCTTTCATTTCCAGCCATGTGTTCCTGACACAGATCAGTTGTACTTCGAAATTCCCATTTTAATTTGCACAAATTTAAATGTAGAGAGCCCTCTCAAGGCGCTTCATTTCACCACTGCCCCCCCAGATCTACTCTTCTTTTAAGCAATATGATGTGTAGATAGAGCATGACAGAAATTATTTATTGTATCACACAGTTGTATATATACACCAGTATGCTGAGAATTTATTTCTAGTTTGTGTATTTGTATGTTGTAAGCGTTTCCTAATCTGTGTATATCTAGATGTTTTTAATAAGATGTTCTATTTTAAATTATGTAAATTGACTGAGATATAGGAGAGCTGATAATATATTATAGGGTAACTATTGTATCGTCTGCATTCCAGAAAAAAAATTCCAACTTGTAAGGCACTAGTAGTGTTACACTGACATCTTAAAGGACAACTTAAATCTGAGCTTTCAACTGGACCATCCTGATAACACGCTACGCGTCCACAGTGAATCTTGGAGGATCAAATCCGATTGGGTAGACTTCTTTCACAGGCAACTTAGCATGATCTGAGCAGCTCCATGGCTGACCTCAAGGAGACGTAGCCAGAAGCCAGAATATCATTTTTTTGTATATATTCCAAAGCAAACACATGACTGAAGTGGCTTTAGATTGAAAGTTGAGGAAGCAGTTCCATAGGAGGCAACGATTTCATCTAACATATGAAGTAAGACCATTGCAGAGGTTGTGCAGGGAGGGGGGAAGGGAGGGGGGAGACGCAGCAGTAGTGAAATGCTGCCACGAAAACAAGAGTAGCTCTCCGTTATCACCTTTATACAAAATTTGCATACTGTGAATTCCATCCACAATTTCACATTATAATGAGTTTGCACATTAGACTTTGTAACAAAATATTTTATTATACTAACTCAGATTAGAAGGAATGCAGAATATTTTTTAGACACAGCCGTGTGAGTTTATTATACAAAATAGTTTCATGGTAAACAGACAGTATTGTAATCCCATCAGAAGATGACAAAATTTAGCCATAGTTCTAAATGCACTTCAAAGTAAGCCAAAAGAGAACAGCTAGTGACCTTTTATATACTATTTATACTTAAGTTTTAATTTGTCCTTTAAAAAAAAAAGTGAAAACAAAGAACAAGTTCTAGAAAACTGAAGCAACCTCTTCTGTATACTAGATGCTCGTTTCAGGAGGAGTTTTTAAATGTTTTCAATGTTATTATGTAGTAAATGGCACTATTATGAAGCTATTAGTCATTCCATAAGAGTCTTGAAAGACTGCTCTGTGTATCACTGTGACTGCCGTGTGTGCTTAGAAATGTAGTTTTCTCAGTGGATAGCAATCAATTTATTCCGTAGTGATATTGTAATAATACTGCCATTCCCTTCTACTGCACTGCCGAAGGAATGCGTAGCACAAGCAGTTCTAGTTATTATGGACCAATTTAGAACTGGAGAGCTATGCAGGGGACAAGGATGCTATATTGGATGGGTTGACCACGCAGCATTTTGTCAAGCCCTGTGCAATACTCTACATTTCCAACTTCCCTCGCCCCACTCCCTCCCTGCTGCTCTACTGTAGATAGTCATCTTACGGCTAGCCAGCATGTCATCTCAGCTTGTACCATCTCATCAAGTCATTTAGGGCATCACTTCTATCTCACGTACTGTCCTTTAAGGCCCCTCGCTTACCTTTCCAAGCTGTGAATATATTTATAATGCTTTGAAGAGTTCATTATTTTCAGCAATGCAAACTACCCCAGAAATGTGGAAATGCTATATCTTTTGGAGGGAGGCATGAGAAGTTAACCTTTAACGTTCTTATCAACTGTAGACAAAAGAAATTACTGAAAACAAAGAACAAAGATGAATGTAATTAGAGACCTGTGTACTGAAAACTAAATTCCACAGCCTCCCTCACGGCTCTGCTTCTGGGAGAGATGTGGCAGCCCGAGAGGGCAGTGAAACGATGGCCAAGCACCAACGTTTTCAGTACGTTGAGGGTAAAAGAAGCAGCAAAGACATGGGAGGAGAATAAAAGCCCGGCTCTCTCCCCACCTCCAAAAGTGAGAATAGCAAGACCCATTTTCTTTCTTTTTTTACATGAAACACGGAAAAAACACAAATGAGACATTTTCTGATAGAAACAGGCGCATACATGCAAAGCATCAAGCTGGAGTACTTTAAAATCTTAACCTTAAGGACCAAACCCCACCAAAGAGAAGAAGTAGACAGTCAGCTTTCCAGCATAAGAGCTTCATGGTCTCCAACTTTCAGTTGTTCATTCAGGATAGCTGCAGGTTCAAACTGCCAGGACTGACTCATTGTGTTAAGGTATTCTTAATGCTTTCTCTTCCTACACTGCCAGACTGAATGTCACCGTAGAACAGGTTTGTAAGGTACGATGATTCTCAGAGACTGAACCTGCCATGTGACCAAGATGACATTTTCATCCTCAAAGAAGCCACATGTACCTTTCTGACAAAGCTGTGTGAAGTATTAGAATCTGATGCTGTAGAAAGATCCTAGTTGCCTTTGTGTATATTTACTGCCTGCTTGAGTGTTTCTCTGTGTGGGTTTTCTCTGTATCTTGTAGAAATGTTTGGGGTGTTTTATCCTGCCATATCGCTCGTGGCCCGCGAGCTGACAACTTTAGCCGTATTTTACCTTCATTTTTGATGAGGTGGTTTATATTTTGTTTCACTTTGTGTAGTGACTTCCCACAGTAGAGTTTTCCAATTGTCGTTAAAATAACATACATATTACACAGATATTCAATAAAAATGTTTTATTTCCTGTTGATGTTCGAGCATTGTTCCTTTGATCTAAAATTTTGAAAAGACATTTCACTCCAGGACTTTAGCACAATCATAAACTTCGAAATATCGTTACGTGTACCAGCACAGCACTTTTCAAGGGGCTTGGAAAAGCTGCTTTCATCAGTGTGGTCCGCTGTAAGATGGAACCAGCCAACAGCACTCCAGTAGATGAATTCTCCATCTCTACTGCAGATGAAGAACCAGTACCTTGTTTTCCCCAGAGCCTGATTATTCGCCTCTGAAAACATCATTCTCTATCAAAACATGGACTAGTTCCAAACCATGGCAAAAACTCCAAGTAGTTACCTAGCATCAGTACTCTTCAAGCCAAGTGCGTTAGAGCCGCAGCTGAAGTTTTCATTTGGAGAGAGACGGTATATTTTAACTGACATTCAAGAGCTACTTCTGAGCTGGCCATAAAATCAAGCCTCTTGTATACTAAAGATCATGAAATAAGAGCTTAAACTGGGGGGAGGGGGAAGGTGTGGGAGGAAGTGAATCCACAAAACAAAAAAGGATTGAAAAACATTGTGCCATGAAACAAGATAAGTTCCTGAGCCTATGAAGAGAAACAGCTCAAAAAAAACCTCAGCAAAACCCAAATCTGTAGCCACGTTTGTTTTATGTAGCATTTTCCATAGCAATCCCTGCTACTCTTGCTTTTTCCCCAGCCTCGAGAGAAATGTGCCCATTCCTCTCGGGAACCACACTGTGGTAATTACTGATATGCACTAGTTTAATCACAGCCGGTGTTACACGAAGCCTTACTATGAATTAGAGTACATTGTAAATACTTTCAGGCTCGACCCTTTTCCCTATTGCCACTGCTCTGAAAGTGCCCTCTTTTCTCCTTGCTATTTTTTTTTTCATTGTCTAGAGTCAATGAGCACCAAATGGACTGAAGCCGCTCTCAGCAAGCGACAGCAGGCAAACACCTTCTGGTGGGCCTGGTGATTTGGAGAGCAGTTACTCTTCCAAAACTGTCAGCGACTGGAGTCTGTGTCTGTGGCTTTACAGATCTGCTGTGAGGTGATGCCTCCTTGGTCCGCGGGAGCTGAGGTAACGCTCCTGTGGTGCAATGTAGTCCTCCATGGAGACAGGCAGGTACCACGTTATGGAGGTATGAGCTGCTGCTGCTCCCATCTTTGCCATCTAAGCTGGCGCATGATCAGACCAAGCATGTACTTCCCTAAGAGAAGCAGTTTGTTTAAGAGCAGACCCAAGTCTATCAAAGCCAATAAAGAAAAATATTTTGATCCAGGTTCTACACGCACCAGCCATTTCTGCAGATCTTGAGAAGACCAAAATGACATCTTTGTCAATCAAAAACAGTTCTTCCAACAGGGCTAATCAGTTAAAGCCAGTCATTACAACTAATGTAAAGAAAAATGCTTCATATAATAGCTGTTATACTAAGTGGGAAAAGCAGCAAAAATTACCAATTTTATTCAGCTCATTTAACCCCTAATCAACTGTCAAGAAAAACATTCTTCCCAACTGACAGACTGTTACCAAAGCAAAGGACCCACGTCTCTCGATCACTTTTCACATCATGAGTCAATGAAAGTTAATTGCCTGTTAGTTATGCAAAGCAAGAATTAGAACATTATATTTTCTGATTACTCTAACAGTCAATTCCCTTACTTATTTATTCATTAGCATTTTCACTCCAGGCTGCCAGTTCAGTCTCTTATATACATACTGGCCTGCTTTTCAGAACATACATCTACCAAATTCGTGTTCAGTCCCTACTTTCAGTGGCAGTTAAGGCACTGTTGCTCACCCAAGCATTTAAGAAAGTATGAAAAGGAGAGTCTTTTTTTATACATACCACAAGAAATTTTAGCCAGTCTTAGTTACATTTACTCTATATGCAGTAAATCCTTTTATATTCAATATAGAGGATACTTTTAATATTGCACCAAAGTAGTTCCAAAAGTATGTGACAGACTAATACAGAGAATAACGTAACTCTTGTGTCGCACTTTCTGACTGACACATGAAGCAAACTTTTCAGACACAACAGCCATACGAAGAGACTTATTTCAAGTTTATGCTGCATTCAGTATAAAAAAAAACAAGTTCTACAATCTAGGGAATGATCTAGGCATCCTTAATGGAGCTTATGAAGAGGACAAATAGGTTGAGGAAGTCAAGACAGTACTTCCAGGCTTTTGAGGGCAGGTTTAATCTTTTTATTCCATGCATGCACTGTGCAATAACATACTGAGATTTTTGAACGGCTATTTAGGAAAAAAAAACAAAAAAACCAACCAAAACAAACCCAAATCACAACAAAAGAGTTTCATCTTCTGGCAGAACCAGTCTTATCAGTTTGACAGCTCACATTTAATTTCTGTCAACCATTTCATATCTTTGTACAGTTTCTTATTACAACAAGGCAGGCACTCAGTAGGCGATACACTGATGTTATACACCAAATACAGCCAACATCATTTTTCCTCATGAACAAAAGGACAGAGCACAAAAGTGGCAAAATATTGCCTGCTCTACTAGTCAAGATTATCCCACGATCCTGCACAAGCCTCCCAAATTTTGCTCACATTCTCCCAGAGCCCAGGGACAGTTCTTGTGTTTATTGTATTCAGATACGTCTACTGTAGCCTAGAAGATTTCATTACTCTTTCCTAAGAAGCAGCAGCACCCACTGGCACCAAGAGGTTGTTCCAAAACCCTGATGTGGATCTCTCATTGAAGAGTCCCAGATTGGATTTAGGCTATATTTGTCTTCTCCCTTGGACCATTCATCACAAGGAGGAGGATCTCTGGCTGTAAATCTTGACTGAGAGCCTGACAGGTTGGAACCTGGCATGCAACACTGAAGTCAGTTATTTCACACTTAGTCAGAAACGTTATCATCCGCTCATTCTGGTGAAAGACAGACTCTGAGTCTCAGTAACTTGCATCCTGCTCAAGATGGGTTTTTTTCTTCGTGAAACTAGCAATATTAAATCAATATTTTTGAGACAGTTTCTGTGACATTCATAGAGCCAAAATGGCTTTCATAAATTTTCTTTCTTTCAAATACAAGGCTGTCTCTATTGTTTAACTCAGTTTTAAGAATTTCTAAGCCAACTTTTCAGAATTAATTATAAGTAGTTAAATTGTTCAATTGGCTTTAATTCCTTTCTTCAACAAACTTCTTAGAGTTTCACTCACTCATCTCCAACCATACACCATGATCTGACACTGATTGATACACAAAAGCCCTGATGGAAGGCTATCAAGGAAATTAAGTACTCAGAGTGACCAATAGTATCCTTTTCATGGATTAAATTAAGATTAACTCATCAAATTTGAACATAGTGTAAGATTAAGGGTGGGGTGCTAAGAGGTTCATTGTTGCAGATGGATATTTATTAACTACCTAGAGAACAGATGAATGAGCTGACAAAATTTAGCTATGACATAAAATTTTTTCAGCTGGAGCAGATCTAACTTATGAGGCCATCTCTAATTTCATATATTGAGAATCAAGTGTGCAGACAGGCACTTCAACTCAAATGTTGTTGGTCACACAAATATTCTGGAGATACTTGTGAACAGTAATACAAAAATGTCTGTAAAGATGATGTCAAATAAGAAGAAAAGGTAGGAGAGCTAGTCAAGCCATTAAGGAAATTCATAGAATCATAGAATGGTTTGGGTTGGAAGGGACCTTAAAGATTGTGTCATTCCAACCCCCCTGCCCTGGGCAGGGACACCTCCCACTAGACCAGGCTGCTCAAAGCCCCATCCAGCCTGGCCTTGAACACCTCCAGGGATGGGGCATCCACAGCTCCCTGGGAAACCTGTTCCAGTGCCTCACCACCCTCATTGTAAAGAATTTCTTCCTAGTATCTAATATAAATCTCCCCTCTTTCAGTTTAAAACCTTTACTCCTCATTCTATCACTGCACTCCCTGATAAAGAGTCCCTCCCCATCTTTCCTGTAGGCCCCTTTAGGTACTGGAAGGCTGCTACAAAGTCACCCCAGAGCCTTCTCTTCTCCAGGGCACAGAACCTCTTTTTTGTACAGGAATTGCTGACAGAAAAATAGATTTATCTTTTTGGTAGTCTCTAAGAACGGAATGAAAGCTTAACATGAAGTGGGAGTACACAACGTATGTTCAAATTACTATCTTAATATACCTATTTAGACTTCTTATATGTTATTTGGAATATGTTTAGTTGTAGACATACTTCACACAGCCACAGAACATGTCTACGTGCCCCAGCGCAGCACTGTGTACCTGTGTACAGATGCCAGGATCCTTCCTGACTTCAGCAAGGGCATTTCTCTGTTACAGTGGCTACTGGGATACTGGGACAGGGCATCCTCTGGGCAAATGTCTCAAAGTGCTTTTCAAAGATCAGAATAAGCCTTGAAAAATACCTGTTGGAAAGCTGGAAATTACTACCCCGTTAAAAGCTGTCATATGATCTGGTAGAGAGTAAAAAGCTCTCCGTGGCAGCTGAATCAGGTAAGTCTTTGTAACTCAAACACAGAGTATGAAAAGGAATTGAGAGAGTCCTTGGCAGGAAGAGGCTGTGAAAAGTAAATCTAAAAACAGACTATCTATCTTGAGGGAAACATAAGACAGTTATGGAAATTATATAAATAAACAGAAAAATAAATGTGGGGCAAATGAATAAATATGTATCCTAGCTACAGACTTCTACTATACTAGACGAAAAGTACGTAGCTACAGATTTATACCAGAGCAACGATGAGTCCTACCTAGGCCTCATGCTGCCTTGTATTTGAGCCTTGCAAGTCTCCAGAATAAAAACCTGACAAGATTCATGTTATCATTCGTGCTTTGCTCCATTCTTCTGGAAAGAGCCTTTTTCCCCACACAAAGAACTACATCTCCCTCTCCAGCCCAGTCATGAGAAGAATTGGTTAATGCTCTCACTCCTTGGATTTAACGCAAACAAATACCTGCCTGAAAGGTTTGAGCACCGTGACCATAATTAAATCTGCAGTAATTAGTAATGCAACAACAGCAAGCAAGAAAAGCAAGCAAGCTTTTCCAGCTGACATTTTTTAAAGTACAGATAACACAAGGGAATAAATTGGCAAAAAATGCAGGGAAAAAAAAGAAATCACTTGCAGATCAAGGGACTAAACCTTTGTTTCTTGCCACATGGCCCCAGCCCACACAATCTTACTCGGTTTTGTCTTTCCCCATGTCACTGTTATGTCAACAGAGCCACAAGATTTCAACAGAGCCACAAGATCTCTTCTAACTAAACTTTTGATCCCATGTTTGCTACTGTTTATGTTGTATTTACTGTGTTCCCTAATCCAGCTGAGCACAAGCTGTTCTGTTGTTGATTCTTCTCATGGTTCCCTTGCTCCACTTCTGCTCAGCCAACTTTCCTTCCCTTTCTAAAGTTTATTCAACCACTCTGAGACAACTGGTGCCCAACAATCTCTTAGGAACAAGGGGCTCAGGGAAAAACACCAAGTTGCAAAAACCTTTGCAACCAGTTAATACTTGTTTCACAGTATAAATTACAAAGATGCTGCAGTGTTTAATCACTTCCCACAATATAATACCTTTCTGTACATGTGCCGTGTAAAGTATACTTCTGTCATGATCTTATTCTATACCTTATTAGCAATGATGCGTCACACCGGCACTTCAAAGAAGCGTAGTAGCACTTTTGATGGAGAAGAAATGTGATGGACTGGGTGACACCAAGGACACCAAGGGCTTTTTTTTTTTTTCTTTTCCCTGCACCAAAAATTCTAAATCAGTTCCCACCAAAACTTTCATCATCTCAAGTGCCTTCATCAGCTCTCCAGTAACCCTGTCCCTAAGAGAGAACGAACACTCTCTCTGCCTAACACCGTAACGTAAACCCATTTCATTCTAATCAAGGTAGTTGAACAATCAATACAAAATGCCCACAAAATGCCCATTAGCCTCAGCCAGTCCCCTCCCAGCCTTGTTTGAAGTTGGCAGCGCAAATACTCCTCCTCTGATCACACACCAAGAGGACTGTCTCTACCCTTGAGCCGACTTAGGCCAGTTTGACTCATGTTCTCTCTTTAAGGCATCTCACGGGGAACAAACTTTTGGTCGCACCACTATCTCGTATCTACTTCCAGTTATCTGAAAAGGCAGAATTTACATGATACAGAGTAGACAGCAAACGTTAAACAGCATGTCAATGCAGGTGAAATAAAAGTAAACTTCACTGGAATCTAGATTTCTAAATGCATTGAAAGAATAAGCAAGTTGAAAGCATTATCAGGGAACTCCTTCATTTTCCTGCTAGTCAGGCTAATGGTTTTATAGTCTCTTCACCTTCTTTCATATGTGTGTGCATTTGTTATCTCCTGGGTGACAGCTCCATAAATCCTCTCACCCTCTTGCTATGTTCAAGGATAGATGAGGAGCTCCTTCTCGACAGAATATTTCATGTCCCTGCACAATTTCACAGCATTTCGACCGGCGGCTGTTAAATACAACCACGCGCTGGCACACTGTGTTCCTCTCACCTGGGAAAGAGCAGGTCTCCTCCACACGTGAGCAGCAGCACACCATTCCTTGCTGAGTGTATCACACAGCGTACACCACACTTTCCTACTTCATTTACACTCACACTGTTGCCGTGTTCGACTTCTTTCCCCAGTCCACAATTTGGGCACCTGGAACTGCAAACGAGGGAGGTCATCCTCCCCCTCTACTCTGCCCTGGTGAGGCCATACCTGGAGTGCTGTGTCCAGTTCTGGGCTCCCCAGCTCAAGAAGGACAGGGAACTGCTGGAGAGGGTGCAGCACAGGGCTACAAAGATGATTAGGGGACTGGAGCACCTCTCCTATGAAGAAAGGTTGAGGGATTTGTGTCTTTTTAGTTTGGATAAAAGATGACTGAGGGGGCATGTTATCAATATTTACAAACACGTGAAGGGTGGGTGTCAGGAGAATGGGGCCAGGCTCTTTTCAGTGGTGCCCAGTGACAGGACAAGAGGTAACGGGCACAAAATTAAGCACAGGAAGTTCCACCTAAACATGAGGAGGAACTTCTTTCGCTTAAGGGTGGCAGAGCACTGGAACAAGCTGCCCAGGGAGGTGGTGGAGTCTCCGTCTCTGGAGACATTCAAAACCCGCCTGGACGCGTTCCTGTGTAACCTGCTCTAAGGTGGCCCTGCTCTGGCAGGGGGGTTGGACTAGATGATCTACTAAGGTCCCTTCCAACCCTATCAATTCTGTGAAATGCCAGCTATTTAAATTTCAAAGCCTCAGCAAAGAGCTTCAAGATCCCTAGCTTTTAACATTGGAAACCTGAAATTACCATTGACGCAATTTGCTAAACAATCATATTATCATCAGCCAAATCATCTTACTCAAAAGCTGTCTGGATTTTCATATCCTCAAAGATTGCTGTACTCTTCCTTAAGTAAAATTTAAAAAAAAAAAAGTAAAAAAGGAGAGAAGATTAATGCTATTTCCTGATCATCTCATTAACAATGTATTTCCCACATTGTAGAACAGCCACTTACTGTGACATTGGCAGAGTTAGATCATTTTCAAAATCCTGCAAGAATTGTATCCTTTTCATCTAAACTACTTAGAACATATGAAAACATTTGATCCTGTTAATTATCTAAAACAGTTATCCATGGAGTGCATTTGGTCTTATTAGCAGCAACACGGTCTCTTCCTTGCCATGCAACACAATTCAACACATGCCTGGTAACACAGCCACAGGGTACTCATCAGGGAAGAAAAAAAATATCCCCGTACTTTGGAAATTACTGATTCCTAACAAATAGCTCCTGGGGACTGTCTGGAGAATATGGTCTATGTGTTATAGCAGAAACCAGGGACTTTGTGAGGAGAGGTGAGCTATTTGCTTAGTTTGTGGATAGAGGCAGGTGGTTTTCCCATGTTTAATAAGCACAGTGTGTGTAGCAAAAACATAAGGTCAAGGCTTTCCCTTCCCCAGAACTGCAGGGTGAAAGCAGAAAGGTCCTGACAAGGGGCAGATAAGGAATTCAGCTGGGACACAGCTGGATTTTGCACCTTTTGCGTCCCCTTCCTGCCTACTTGGTGCAAGAGGTGTACAAGGGTGCTGGGTCAGAGGTCTACTGGTAAACGTCAGGGACGTCCAGCATCAGTCCCATCAGTGCTGTGACCCATCTGTCTCTCACCTGACAGAGCTGAGCCAGAGCGTTACCTTGACCTCCCCGAGCCTCTCTCCTTCACATCAGTGAGCGTCAGTTCATGCACAGACACGGTGGATCCATCTTCCGCACTGATTCTGACAATTAAAATCAGGTGAGACACTGTCTTTGTATGTACCCCACGGCTGGACGTACCCTGTATTGTGCCTTTTCTGCTCTACAGTCCAGGGCTGCGTTTCCCAAACCTCCCCTGATCCCAACCACAGCTGCAGCTGTGTTTTTGTCAGGCTTACTGTCCTAGTTAATTGAACTTTTTGCATGCTTAGGAGCTAATTAAGCTCCTAACTGACCTGACTGACAAAATGCTACATTGTGATGATCAGGTTTTACTCCTGACTGGCTTTTTTTCAGGGACTCTTACACAATTTACTTCATGTTGCTGCTACCTCCGTTTCCACATGTGTAACTAGGAAACGAGAATCTTTCTTTGAGAATTTGAGGGAGTTTTGTACGCAGTAAGTAACAGAGTTAACATAGTAACGATACCATTAATTCCATAATGAGGAACTTAAATGATTGTTTTTTCAGCATGCTGTATAAACCTTTACCATCATATCGAAAGAATTATTCCAGTAATGAGCTGGTAAGCATTATTACTCTTCCCCTGCAGGCAGAAATTGAATGCCAGTTATTTGACCCCAGGTCGGCAAAATGCCACACGGGGCTGCAGCAGTGATTAGAGCTTTGGTCCTGGCACAGCTCAGACCTGAAGAATGTCTGGACACTCTCACTCAGCTAAAAAGCATCACTGAAGAGCTTTTAGAGCTTTCACAAAGCTGCTTGTGCAGCATCATGCGGGGAGCCCCAGCAGAAACCAGTCACCGCTGCTCAGTGGTGTGGTACATGCCACCATCCCTTCCTACCTGTAAATGAAACCACTGCTTCGAAAACCAACCATTTTCTCCCACAAGAAACACATCCTACCACCCCCCGGTAAGATTTGTGCCAAAGTAAAGAGAGGGTACGCCACGTGCAAACTGTACATCCACTTCACTGCTCACTTGAGATGGATTAAGATGAGAAGCCTCTATGATTTCTGGATCCAGAGCATTGCAAAGCTAGATTTGATGAATTATCTATCCTTCACTTTGAGCTGTCAAGCTTCAACTTTTTTTCAGTGCAGAATATGATTTCCTTATGCTTCGATCTTTTTTTCCATGTTCCCTCCTCTCAGTGCAGCTGTAGCTCCACTTTGTGGAAGATGCGGAAAGCGGAGAGTAAGCCAGGTGTGTTATCCGCAGGATTGTGCAGAGCTGCTCAACCTGGCAGGTGTAGAAAAGATGTGGGTTTTCAGAACAGGCCAACAATTAGTGAGGACTAGGACCATTTCTCATCCTTTTTCAACTCGAAAAGCACTCAAATTAACATCTTGCTTTATTCCTTCTTCCTACCTAGTTGTAAATATACCAAAAAAAGCAACTATAAAATACAGCATGCAAAAAAACTGAAGGGAAATCTATTTCCTATATATCTACATGCGCAGCCATGGAAACTGCCTGACCACAGATTCATTTTTCATAAAGAAGGAGGTAGATTTTTAAACCTGTTCAGTTCTCTGTTGAATATTCTGATAGAAATTAATGTACTCCATCTCTCAGGAAATTCTCCAGTTCCAGGGTTAATGCTGGAGCTGAACTGGCATTGTTTTGAGTGTCCAGAGGCTACAGTTAGGAATGCTTTTAAAGGTATTAAATAATTAATAAGACTACTTAAAATTATATTTACAAATTCTTTTTTAAATCTGTTTTTTGTACAATGGCAGAGGAGTGGATTTCTGACAGGGCTACTGCACAGAACTGAAATGATTTTACAAGGAGGGCGATTTGGAAAAGACTTTCTATAAAAAATGCTGGTACTTCTGGATGCTGTAAAATCAACATCACTTTGTAACGAGTGTGGGGATTTGGCTCAAGCCTCCTGGCTAGAGGTATCCATATACAGGTGTCTATAAGTGTACCTGATGCTTAATTCCAAGTACAGACAGCAGAGATTTGGTCAATGAAGCAGCAATTTCATGCATGAGGCAGCGGGTGCGGCGTCAGTCTCTGGGCTCCAGTGACTACACCCAGTGTTCAGGCAGAGACCTGTACGTGGGCACCTCAGTTTAATCCCAGTTTCAAAATAAATCTCTCCCAAACTTCCCAAAGCTGCCCTCCGCCAAGTTGGCCCTGCACAGGACAAAGCATTCTTCTGGCACTTAGCTTTGAAGAGACTGTGAAGCGGTTTAGGAGCCTCTCTCAGTGCTGGCCCCGGTCTGCACCCCAGCAGAGCACGCTCTCCTCATTGCAAGCTCATGTCGTGTCGGACGGTGCAAGAGCTGCAAAGCCTCACTGAGTGCTGGTCACGTCAACTGGATCACAACCACATCAGAATAATAGGAAGAGAGAGGATATGGATTATCCTCTTAGTAGGTGAGGGCATTATCTCAGCTTTGGATTTTAGGGCCAATGCTTTTAATGCTCTGCAGGCCATACTCAAAACAGACCACGCACAAAAAAGTGAAAGCAGCGAAGGTGCTTTGAAATGCTCACCCATGGCTCTCTTCTCTCCGTAGTTTCATTTCAGGGATGACCTTGTCGGAGGAGAAGGCCTCAGGTCTCTGTGAGGAGCAGGAGATAGCCATGTTCTGAGCCATCTTCACAAGGCATTTGAGGCCTTTTCAGGAAAGCAAACAGCAAGGAAAAAAAAGTAACAAGATTTTTGACACGACATGGAAAGTGCTGAGAAGGTTACTTCCATTTCTACCACATATGAAGCTCTGAAGACTACATGTCACATCAAGGGATGGACACCTTGCAGCAGCGGCGTATAGCTCTGGCCAGTCAGGCTCACCCACGCAGGGAGAGCACTCAAAAAAATCAGTGGTGGCCAAAAGGAAGAGCATACCTCACATATTTGTGTACAATCTAGTGAAAGCTCTTGAGGATGGTGTGAGCAGGCCTGAAGCCGCCTTGTTGAGGGCTGTACAGCCGGACAATGATGGTGCTAATGGGAACAGAGGGAACCATACAAAGCTCTGGCTGGGACTGACTGCTCAGGATGTCAGAATTGGGAGGAGCATGTGTTCAGAAAGATTTTGTTTAAAGAAATTGAACTAACACAGCTAGGAAATGGCTACGGCGTGTCCCAGGCCCAAGGATGCCATATGCTTGGCCACCTTAAGAAGTAAGCAGGCATGCGGAGCACGGGCAGCAGCCCTTGTTTCAGGACTGCTGCCAAACACCCCACACTAATGCTGACAGTTTCAGGCTTTAAATTCCCACCAGCTCTCCACACAGACCATTCATCGGGGGAGGGGGGAGGAGTTTCCCAAGCAGACCTCTTTGGAGAAATCCTCTTTCTTTCCAGGGTTTAGCCAACGCCAGGGAAGCCGACC
The DNA here is from genome assembly GCA_013400135.1 of Rhinoptilus africanus. NCBI lineage: Eukaryota > Metazoa > Chordata > Aves > Charadriiformes > Glareolidae > Rhinoptilus > Rhinoptilus africanus. The sequence goes on along the minus strand of VXBO01010954.1, from coordinate 16,261 downwards.
ATATAAACAGTCTGAGCCTCTGAATGAAAGGAATGCGGAGAGGAATGGAGATGAAGGACTAGAATGTAATTCCTGTAAACAAAACCATCAGCTTCTTTTAAATTAAACACATACCTATCTGCCCACCTCTCTGTATATGTAAGGACAGCAGCTCAGCAAATACCTGGGAAATATGAAAGGCGGTGGTCTAGCATCCAAGGAAACACTGCGTAAAGCTTTACTTAAGGAAATGAAATTTATGAAAGTCTAAAGCCTGTGCTGTTGGGAGGCTTTGCTGTGACATGACAGAAGTCCCAACGCTGCGAGTTGGATGCCAAATGCATTTAAAAGTTTCATTAGACTTCACAATACGTTTAAAATGAGCCTTACATATTTAAGGCATGTTTTAAAAAATTCCCTCTCACACACACGCATTTCTTTTTTTAAAAAATGTCATCAAAATGAAGAATTCTACAAGGGAAACTGAGAAGTGGGAATAGCTGAAAATATGGGACTCGTGCCAGATTTTGCCTATGTAAATAAGTTGATGAAGACGACGGCAAGGAAAATAATGTTGCGGGTTACGGAACTGGAGCGTGACAGCCCCACAAAAGCAGTTACGCTGGGGTTCGGGGGGGTTTTAAGCCCCGAAGAGCCCGGTGCCGTCCCTGGCCGCTGCTGCCCGGGCAGCGCAGGGCAGCGGCGGCACCAGCAGGGGTCAGGCGCGCAGCGGCCACCACAACGGCCACAACGGCAACAACGGCCACAACGGCAACAACGGCAGCCACAACAGCCACAATGGCAACAACGGCAACCACAACGGCCACAACAGTGGCCACGGCAGCGGTGCCCGAACGCGACAAAGCCGCTGGGAGGAACGCCCGGCTGAAAAGCACTTGAGAGGCGGAGGTGTCGCCGCCAATGCTGTGACAGCACTTCCCACTCGAGGAAAACGCCAACTTGGGAAAAGTAGAAAACAAGGTTTACGATGCTGGTTTATATATTTTATAATTATTTTGTATATGTACACAAAAATACCTTCCTCGTCTCCCCTTAGTAGCTCTTCTAACACTTCAGACAAGCAGTTCCACCACCACGCAAATGCACCAAACCAACCCGCCTGCTCGCACACACACGCGCACAACATGGGGACAGAGCACGGCATGCCCGGAACGCACTGCACCCCCGTCCTGGGGCTAAAATCCGTGTATCAGGCTACAAAACCCCTAATGACTGAATGGGCTTTAGTGCCATTCATTAGAACTGTTTTGACCCAGAGCAAGTGGTGTTTGACTGTTGCACTTTTTCTTTCTGCAGGTTCCCTTTGAGGGTACTCAGGAGAAGACATTGATAACTAAGAATAGAACTGAGGTGAGTATATTGTAGACCTAAAGGTTTATGACATTTAAGATTACAGTGCTTACCTACTCTTTGGCTTTTGCTCTCGCTACGAAAGATTTTACTCCAGTAGGTTTTTATGACTTCTTCTCTATCCTTGTGCCCATCCACAATATTGACTGATCCCTGGGATGACAAATGGGGCAATAACAACCCACTCGTGTGGATTCATTTCTGCCCAGTGGCTAGTGCCAGGCAGGCAGCAACCGGTCGCCTGTCTGAAGGCATTCTGAACAATGTCATCTACCTGCTTTCAGATACTAGATTGCAAGTCATGGGTTTTTTTTTTATTTTAAATCATAAGCAGTCCTGCAGAACCAGCAAGAATCACTAGTGCTTTACCAGGCTTAGCCCCCTGTAGATTTGAGAATATGTGATGGTACTGTCTTGCCTTCCAGCTAGCAATCCCCAAATGGTTGGGGTTCACAGAAAACCAAGAAACAACAGTCTGAATTTCAAATGAAGAGACAGCGTCCTTTTTCAGTTCCTAAGGACACAAGATTTTTTCAGTCCCAGCCTTTAGCGGAAGGCAAGGGGGGCGGGGTGGGGTTAGATTTTTTGGTTCAACTGTTCTTTATGAATGTAGATCTGAAGAGTTCTACCTCCAGCATTAAAAACACAATTAAAGTCAGGTTTACAGTAAGAAAGTACAGTCTTTAAAATGTTCACAGCCTTAGAAATAAGCAACAGTTACTGTCTAGTACTGTCTAATGAAAATTATTTACAAATGGATACTAATTCAATTGTCTTGGAAATGACTGTTCACTTTAAGGTCTAGAACAGATGCAGCTCCAGCACTCCAACTTCATTAATGTTTTAGTTTCCTGTACACTATAACTTTGGCCCTTACTGTCCACACCTTGCAGAAGTTGATTACAATTACATTAGGATGTTTTTCCTTGTCATTTTGTTTCACTTCACTTGAGTAAAATAAAGATAAACCACACCTAACTTGAGTCGGATTCAATCCCACACCCCAACCTACCCCACACCAAACCAGCCTGGAATTACTGAAAACCTCTACTCCATCTGCTGACCTGTGGTACTGGAATTTGTAATGGAGTTCATAAACTAACACTGCAGGTCAAGAGAAGAATGTTGAAAATGGGAGACAGTAAACAGACCGGCCAAGAGACGCGACTTCATCCAACCTCCGGCTCCTGAGGAATTCAGAGGCTGGAAGAGCAGCACGTGGTGAAGCCCACCTCCAGGTCACCGCTTCCAAGGGCTGGTAGAACTGTTCAACCTTATTTTATGAACTATAGTCTGTGAAATGAAGCTACATTAAAATGTTCTGTATAGGAGGAAAGACAGACAACGAATTTTTATTCCCCTGTGAATTGAACTGGCATACGAGGCACCATCTGGGCAAAAACAACGTGAGCCCCACCTCTTCCTTCTGAGGAAAACTTCCAAAGTTCCCTCAATTAAAAAGCAGTCTGCTACCTTTTAATGAAGATCACACTAGGCTCCTTAAGGTTTATTTTTTCTTGTTGTTTTTGTTTTGCTATTTTCCTTTTTACACAGCTCTATATAGCCGATGTTAAAATTGGAGTAGCTCATATGCCTGCAAAAATACAGATGAGATACAACAAGTGATCCTGAACGGCAGTTCCAAGGGACACTGCAATCTATGTAATGTGTAAGAAAGCAACTTGCCAGCACCTACAGCCACCACACACAAGTTTTCATTCAGGATAGTTTGGTCTCCTCAGGCCTTGTGAAATGACCTGGCCTCCAGCTAAAGAAGCCTTTCTTTCCCATTTCAGAATGAGGATTCAAATGGAAAACCACTACAAATCTGGCTCTCACCAGGTGCCTCAGTGTCTCACGGTGTGAAGGCAGAGGAGCCCTCCACACTCGGTGCCCAGCTACCCTTTTCCCTCAGGGACCATTACAGTCGTCTGCTGGATCCCTTTTCCCTTAATCTGGGACGGGGTGTTTCACATCACCCCCCATTTAGACACGTCCCTTTCAGCCTCAGCGGAGGAGGAGGAAAGCATGGCACCTCACACACAGGCAGCAGTCTGCCATCGGCTTTCTTCTTTTTCCTTGCCCCAGCCTCTGCTCTGCCTCCCACAGAAAGCTCTCGGCTGGCCTGTTCACTTTCTTCTGAAAAAGCGGATTGCTGAACCGGCTGCTGATTTCATTCCCCATCTGGCTGCTTCCCACATGACAATTCTTTGATCCCAACCTTCTTTGGCGTTACCGGCACACGCTGCCCAGCAGCACTGCTATCTGGAGCAAGGCTCGGAGAGCCCCAGCAAACCCAGCCCTCGCTCGGCCTGGAGGAACGTACAGGCAAGGTCTCCGGGAAGCAGCTGCCTCGAGAAAACAGCTGATTGAAAGATCTTGGCTCAGAGATCTGAATATCTCTATCAAAAGAGCAACCAGGCTACTGGAAACAAAAACACTGGCTAAGGGTGGAGTTCATGCCACCTGTTGTATATAATCTATCATGTATATAACCCAGTAATAAACTGGGAAAAGATCCTCGGTAGCACGTCAGAGAGCAGTTATCAGAAAGAGACTCTTACTAATTGTCCAGAGAGGGCACTTTTTCAACCAGACTTTGAGAGACTTAAGCAGCCTGCGGTCAAGCAGGCTATGGGAGTTCTCTCTCCCCCGCTCTTTAGCACCGCATCCAGCCTGGTCCCTCCTGAGGGCTGACATCCTTCTCCAGCCATCCTGCTGCTGAAGTAGATTTCATAAACAACTTCATACCAGTGGTTTCCCAACTCTGGGCCACAAATCACATGCCCTTCATCTACAGAAAGCTGGCGAGCTCCGTCAAGCTGACTCCGCTCATTTCACTTAGGAAGAGAAACAACAAATGAGAAAAAAATGTACTGAAGAGAAAAATGGATTGTGCAGTTGTATCTGTATCAAATTAACAGAAAAGGGAAGAAAACCTTATAGAGAGACAAGCTAGAAACACAGATGCTTTCCTACTGTTGCTTTTCCATGTAGGCATGTTCTGTAATTGCTACAGAAGTAGTTACGCAATCCTGAAGAGATCCTCGAGTTCACGTGGTTATATTTGGGAGGAAACTTGGGAATTAGTTTTTGTTCTCATACAATGAAATTACTTGTGGTAAGACTGCCCTCTTCCTGGCTTTCTGGCACACAGCTCTCACAGGAGGACTGCATGGTGACAAGGGAAAGTACATGGAGACTAATGAATCTTGTGTTGCATCTGTTTTTAATTCCTAATTTAGAAATATATTAAAAACAGATTCTAGAATGGCAATCCGAAGTTCTGGGCACGTTTTCCAAAATATCAAGCTCTCCAATAACACTAAAACCCATTAAACTGCAGTCTTAGCAATGATCTCTCCCCTTCTAAGAAATAACTGTTTCAAATCCTTTCCCTACCATTTTACCCTAACCGAAAGAAAGAGGAAGGAATGAGAAGCGTTCACAGTGTCTAGGTAGCTAAAACATTACTTCCCTTGAATACTAAACATGAGTTATAACACACAGAAAATTCCAGAGTTAAGGAGTTCTTGTGGAAAACCTTAAACTAGCATATCTATCCCCTTCATACAAAAAAAAAAAGGTCCCTCTTAAATAAAATCAAAATCCTTTTACAGCAGATCAGAGATGAGAAAGGCAAGCCCTGCTTCCTTCAAATGCACCTGGCTCTATGGATGCCATAATGGCATTTCTCCTTCCTTTTAAAGGATCTTTTCCAAGGACTAGATGCTGCCCAGGTGTGGTTTTTTTTTTTAACGTGGAGCACAAAAAACACTCCATGCTAAGATCAGCCCATGCTATTTAGTTTCTCTCACAGACCTTACTCTTACTTTGCTGTGATTCAAAGGAACAGGTTATTACTGCGAGTGACACCAGTCTGTAGAGTTCGCAGCGCTCGGTCCTCACGACCGCTGCTTGCAGGCTAATTCCCCCTTTCCTCAGTGGAGAAAGGTCCATCACACACACTCCCTTCTCTCTTCACCAACTGCCTTTGAAATTCCGGCAGGTTCTTGCAGAGCTTGCGAGCCCCCAGATTTCTCTGGGATCGCTTCTGCTTCTGCTGAGCCCTCTTCATCCCCCGCTGATACTCTCATTTCTCCTTTTATTGAGTATCACCAAGACAATTTTTAAAACTACATGTGCCAAATACACTTTCAAAATAGAGCTTAAAATAGGCAGCGAGTTTTAAGCCTTGCACTGTGACGTTTACCAAAGTTCATATAGGCTTAATAGCAGCATATAGATTTTTTTATCAGCTGAAGGCTGACAAAAGCAGTAGCCTTTAAAAGCTTATCTGCCCAAAGAGGAAGAACCTCCTGGCTCTCACCTTTCACAGCCCACAGTCTGGATGCCTTTCTGGTTGACTGCTACTATTTTGCTGAGCGCTGGGACAGGCTGTCTGCTGGCAAGGGGACTCCAGCCACCCTCCTCTCGCATTTGACTTATTGTGCCTGGTTTCTTCTAAAGCCATTTTGCATCGTCCTGTTCTTTTACATGGACCCCCTCTTCCATCCCTTTCTCCTTCCTCTGCACCCCATAGCTATTGCTCTCTATTGCACTAAAGACATAAAAGGAAAGACAAAATCAGTATGGACGAGGACTTTTCCACAGGTTCAGCACAGCCTGGCTACTGTGGTAACTTACTTCCATGCCAACATACCAACCCAACAGCATTGTCTTTTCCCCTCCCAAGCCAAACATCATCATCCCATACAAATATACTCCCTGCCGGCGGATTTACCAGCGCCTCCGTCCCTACCTGCCGCCCAGCCTGACCTTTGCTCGCGTTCCGTCTCTCGCCGACACACCCCGAATTCTGGCTGTGACACACAAAACGCAAAATACTGCAGCAGAGCTGCCAGGAAGTCAAGCTTCATAAAAAGCATAGTTAAAAGAGAAAAGGCTGTACAACACACCCAGCCTTTTGCCCGGCTGTATGACACCAAATTTGCAGCAGAGGCTTGCTTTCCCTGGCCTTGCAGCTTCCCATCCTCGGCTTGGGATACTGCAGCCACGTTAGTAAGAAGTGTAGCAGGACACACGTGTTCAGGCTTTGCAACTCACCAGGCAGAACACAACTGGCTCAGAACTTGGGGTAAATAAACGTGTTTCCTTTTCTCTCTTGGAAAAAGGTCTGATATTTAGTTATATTGTGTGCTCATCGGGATATTATTTTATAGAGATCTGATTTCTTCAGCACTGAAAGAAGTATTCTACAGAATGTCATTTTATCTCTTCCTGCAAGTGCCTAGAATGCTTACAAGCTAATTAACATAACGTTACGCAGGGGACAAAACCAGGGGAAAAAAGTTCTGTCCACGATTTCAAATTTGAATGCGTTATACAAAGTGTTTTAATTACTTCTTTAAAAGTGATTAAGGTTCATTAAATCCAAAGTAACCCTTGCCAAGATCTCAGAACAGTTTATGATTTCAGTTCTCGCATGATGAGGAGGAAAAATATGTTTTTGTTTCCATCTCTTTGGTGAGGAGATATGGCACCCTGCCAGATCCCAAGGAGGAAAGTTCTCTTTGGTGCCAACGCCTCGTAAACTGCATCCCGTGTCTCACAGCCTCGCTGCTCAACACCGCAGCTGACAAATCAATGGCTGACGGGCTTCAAAACCTTCCCGTTTCTGAGTATCGGGACACTCTGTTATTTGCAGAAGAGCAGTGGGAAAGACGGGTAAAAATTTCACAGAGGAAGAGCGGAGGAGGAACGTGACATTTTGCCAATTCGCAAATAAATGGAAGCTGATTCATCCTGTCCAGTGGGTTTTCGTATCAGCTACTCGGTTAATGATACTGCCCTGAAATATGTTGGTTCAGCTGTCTGGCTGCGGCAGATCCGTGGACAGCACAGTCTATCATCCAGGGCATGGCCTGAGAGAGGAAAAAACCAAACAGAAAGTCCTTACCTGTAACTCTTGCTGCCTGCACAGGTACTTCACTTGTTTACTTTCTGTAATCACACAGCTCTGACCACAGCACGGGGCCAGAAAAGATTGATAATACATTCAAATACTGAGTATTTGGCAGCATCGATACTGGCATTTCCTGAACCCTTCTGTTAAGTGGTTTTGCCTCTGTGGCATTAAAAAATGAGTAAAATACACAGAACGCTCCAATTGCAGAGGTAAATAGTAGTCTGCTGGGACAACCTTCCTTAGATTTAGAATGTAAACTGAACTATATTTCAGCTTAAGCACTGAAAAACTCAAGAGGTATCAATAAGGCAAGAGAGAACAGAAGAAAATGAAACCCAGAGAAAGGACAATTACACTCCTCTACTGCAGGAACCTCAAGTAGTCAAATGAGATCTACTTGTCTTTGTTTGAAGTGTCATAAGAATAATTCAGTGCTGTTGAAGAAAAAATGGATAGTGAAGTAAGACATGAAAAGCTCGAGTCTTTACTTACCTATAGATTAGACATAAGCACCAAAGCAAAACACCTGAGAAGTCCGCATCTTCACTTGCCTACAGAATAGACAGACCAAAGACATCAGCTTTCTTCATCCATTTCAGGAATATGTTGGCCTTTTGGATATATATACTTCTTTGACCTCTCATCTGAGCTAACGCCTGATTTACAGCCTTGCTGTGGACGTCTATGACCAAAATTCCTAATGGCGTGCTGCTGTGCGTGGCAGAGGTAGCCCCGTGAACACCGGCCCATCACTGCTGCCTCTCAATCACTGAACATTTCCACTTCTTATTACAAATCCCAAATCCACTTCTACTGGTGGAGTAAGTTACAGAGTTATTGCCAGGAACAGTTTCCAAGTACTGGAATATGCTCCCACAGAAGGAAGCCAGTGCAATTCTTTCTGCTCCCAACTGCCTCGGCTACAATATTAACAGCATTCAAAAAGCCATGTAAATTCAGTGGACAGGTTGCCAAATTAAAAGGATGTGATTCCTACACAGCTTCACTCAGTGGAGACCACCAACAGCTGCTTAGGAGGGATCTGAATGAAGAACACACTTACAGAGCTGCACCAGCACCTCTCCTGACATCCGTACCCAGTTCTGGGCTTTCACAGCTGAGTGCACCCAGGGGGGTATCCTCCTCCTGCTGCTATGCAGAACAAAAATACACATACAAAGTCTCAGTGAAACAGATAAAAGTTAAGAAAGTGAGCAATGAATGTTACAGAATACTAAGGGAGGAAAATGTAAATTATGTTTACTTTTACCTAATTTTAAGCAGTCTCAGGTATTACTTGTAATACAGTTAATAAGCATTGCAGTTCTTGCAGGAACATGACTTTGAAGACACCTATTTCTGGATGAAAATTTTTAGTATTGTAAAATGATGGATTATTACACAAACAGCAAACTACTAGTTCTGGTTAGCATTTCCTGTACCCAACCAGTTAATTTTTCAAACAAGTACAGCTATTTAAACGTATGTAAAGGAAGCACCTGAACATACAGTTTTCAGTTACATAAAATACCATTCCAACCTCATAACCATAAACCTATGATACAGTATTTGTAATTATTTTAAGTGTTTTTTAAAAAACATACAAGCACCACCACTTGAGAATAGGCACAGTGAATTACATTAAAATGTACTAAATTACTTCACTCAGTAGCATTATATTCAGTGTGCTTTTTAAATTATTTTTAAAAAATTTGTTCAGTAACACTTGCACACTACAAAGGCTGTTGTCTTTTGCTTTTCAAAAAATCTCTCAGTGGTTGCTGAAGATGACTTTGTCATGTTTAAATCAGCAAGATGCAGTGGCAGGGCTCTCAATGCAAGCAGATCAGAAGTCCTCCATAAGGTAATGATGTTTTAGGATCATCCCACCACATCCTGAGAGGCAGCTCCACCACATTTCTGCTAGAGATCTAAATACTTGGGGCTAGTCCTATACATTCCCAAATCAAACATGCGAAGTGGTATCACTGCAATACTACCATACATCAGGGAATATTTGGAAAGTAATGTCCAAAACATCTAGCTACTAGTCAACAGCCTAGTATGGTCAAGGAAAGGCACGATAAAAGCTGTGATTTTAAATAGTAATTTGGATTTCTTGGGGGGAGGGAACAACTCATATTCTTTTAAGTATTTGTGCAAAGGTGAGCAAATGAAGGGCTGGAGATCACGTTTTTCTCATAAAAACACTATACTGTACTGATAACTGGAACCATTTTTAGATCTTTATAAAATAAATTAATTCAGTTTGTCATCCTTTCCTTATTGAAAACTACGTGAAAAAATGCTGGAGAAAAAACACATTTTCTTCATTCTTACAAACCTATTCCTCTCCCTAATATTCAATCCTGCAGTCTCAACCCATACATTTTCACCTAATTTTCTCCCTGCTTTCAAACATCTTTATAAATCCTAGAATCTGGAGAGTGAAAATTGAAAGCGGCCAGTCTTTTTTGAATGTCACTTCTTATACAAAGCCAGAGCAACACAATTACAGGGGTTTTAAAGAGGTATTTTATTACAAAATACAGCAAGCAGAAGCAGTTAAATAGGAAGAAAGAGTGATTCAGTTGGGAACAATTAGCATTTTCTATATAATTGCTTCACAGAGAAATATGAGAGTTATTTCTACAGAGTCTCAACTTGCAAAGCTTCAGTGGTTTTATTGTCCCCACCCATTAAATATATTTGGTAGCTGGCTGTAACCACACTTACACTGTTGCAATCAAAATTTTAAACTCTAAAATGCATCATTGTTGTAACGAGCCTTCAGGCAAAAGCAGAGATTAACATTTCTGAGAGAGACAAAAACAAAGATTTCATTCCACAGGCTCTCAGTCTACAAAATCTGATTTCCAGAGATAAATGCTAATGGAGAATGTGTCAAGATGCCAATTATCAAGCTGCAGTTTTCTCACACACAATCTTGTGCAACAGAAAAACACTGGTTTTCTTTTAAACTATGCTTGGGGTTCTTGGAAAATACCCTGGTACAAAGAAAAGACAAGAGTTAATGCTGCTTTGTGCATGAGATTATGCAATAGCTCACTGAATGAGCCTGTAATTCCTAAATATCTTCAGGTCATATCATCAAGGGAAACCCATAAAAATTGCGTGAGTTCCCGCCCTAAAACACTAAGGAGAGATTAAGTTCTCATTTTTGCTGTCACCACCTTGTAAGCGCATCCTTTTGCTATTTCAGAAGGCATGAATTCATTAGCCTTAACACCTAAAGTAGTCAACAATGAGATCAATTATAAAACCTGTTGATCAGCATTTCTGTTTACCAGAAAAAAGGCACCAAATACGCATACATTTTCATTACCTCCCTCTCATTAAAGAAATTGCAGATCTCAAAACACAGTTTGATAACTATGTTATTTAATATTCTTAAAAATGTAGGGCATGTTAATTAAAAATCAACATAGACTTGGATTATTGTCTCTGTAGCGTAGATAAGACTTGCAACTTTTGTTATCAGTAAAAGCGCTTTAGCACATAACAAATACCTATGACTCAAAGGTGTTAATTAAAGATATCAATGATGGCACCTCTTACCTCGATGATTCTCCCTAAAACGTACACAATTATTGCCAAAGTTTACGGTTTCATCTCTCAGCAATTAACATCATAGACACATTTCTTGAAGAAAGCCTAAAACGCAAATAAAAAAGTAAGAGGTTCTCACTTTTCCTACTCTGACATTAGCAACATCCACTACAAACCCATCACTAATGACTAACCATGTTATTATGCACGGTTTATCCCAAACTAGTAGAAAACCCAAGACGGGACATTTCTGGAGCTGTTTTCTTTACTATATTAAGATACATGCAGGACTTGGGTGTGCAGAGACAACTGCGTTCCCAAGAAGCCCATCAATGACTCCCAAGGCAGTCCCTCAGAAACACTGCTGGGTTTTATTTGTAGCCACACCTTCCTCAATGAAGAAAAAGACTTACAGACTTCTTTTGATCTTAAAGTGCTTAAACCCTCAAATCTGCTCCTAGAACTTTTTCAAATACATTTCACTTCTACTGCTTCTTAAAAGCAGGCCTGGAGGTTTGGGGTTTGTTGAGGTGAGCACCCTCATCAGACTATAAAATAAACCCATTTAAAGATGTTAAGATTAAAAAGTCCTCTCCGGAGGCAGCAACTTTGACTTCAAGAAAAGGCCTAGAGGACTTGACATTGTCTAAGGAAACAAAGAGTTTTCTTTTTACGTGGTATAGAAGACTCCACCCATTTCCTAAGCAAACATGAAAACATGTCAAATGCTTAATACTACTTCAAATGTCTTGAGTGAATCCAGAAATTGACAGTCAATTTTGCTTAAACAGAAATCACTACTGAGATACCGGCAAGAGAGACTATAGCTACAGGCTGTGTAATTAGACCTTCCTGCTCAAGAACACCAAGTGAAATGTCAGCATCAGTTTCCATACACGAAGGGTTGTCAGCTGCTAGACTGGAAGGCCTCAGCTGCAAACCTGTAGATGTAGGTGGAAACCCACTAGACCTCCATAGTGAATTGCGCTATTTGGGGCTGTTAGATACACATCAGAAGGATATCCCTATTGTTGACTCCTGCCCAAATGCTTTCCATACGCCAGCGTCACTCTTACATGTGATATTCCTACAGTTTCCTTTTCATTTTTAACAGTTGGAGACCAAAAGAACTTCTTATGCTAGAACCAGAGCACTGGATTGTCTCAATAACCACATCAATATTCAATCCCTCTCAAAACCTTGGTAAGTTCTTGGTGTATCAGAGAAACTTCAGCAGCAGCACCTTCCACAGTTCTCATTCATCAATGAGAAAACTTTCTCATACAAATGTTTGATGCCAACTTAAGAAAGGAAAAAATGCAGCAAAGGAGTTTTACAGACATCGTTACACTTCATAGATACCACTTAAAGGTTCTAGCAGAACAAGGGAAACGAATGCCAAAATTACAACAGAGAACAGGAGAAATGGGCTATGAGAGAAAAATTAGAGCATCCGCAGGAAAACATACCAAGTGCTAAGATCAGGTAGGTATCGTATGGCAAGTCCAGTGACTAAAGGACACAGAACAAGCACTTCTGTACTTGGAGCTAGAGTTTCCCAGCCAGACTGAAAAACCTAAAATGCCACAGGCAAAAACTGATGAGGACATACTTTTGTATTTTAAAACAAAATCTGAAAGCCACTGGGCTTTCATAAAGGAAGTCAACTGTAGGAGTAGTAATCCTAAACTGAATTCACCTAATGCTTTAAAATTTACTAAGTGCAAATGCTCATAATGTCTTACCCATAAACTAAGCATGGTATTGAATGCACGGTTTCTTATCATATTTATGTTTCAAGTTGTTTTTTCAAAACAACATTACAAACTTTATCATAAACTGTTATATTGTTTCCATGGTGTTTACTGATGATCCATTTGTTCTTTTTACATGTATCTGCAGCATTGAATGAAAAGGCAGTTGTCTTTAATGATTCTGCCCGTGCAGAAGATGAGAACATGTACTCATACAGGAATTTCAGAAGCAAAACCTATTGTGAATTCAATTCCCTTCATTTGTGTAGAAGCAGCACTATCACATCCTTCATTACCTTATCCTGGGAAGGGCTGTACTTCAACTTTGAAGTATCGGAAAAGGTCACTTCCAACTAATTGATGGAAGGATACTCACTATATTCCCGAAGCAGAAAATCAGTATATTAGAAGTATGCAGGTTTCTCTCTCATGTGTGTGCAAACACACACACACTTGAAGAATTTAATCTGAATGTAAAAATAATTCTAGCAGTTAAGGCTGGGAGCTTACCAGTATGGGTGGCAAATTCAGTCAGAATTTTAGTCGGGCAATATTAATTCTCCTTTAAACACAATAACTACTCAGCCTGGATTAAAAAGAATTTTGTTTTATTTGGACAAAGGCACACAGTCTTTAATGTTAGATTAAACAAGTATCTTTTACCTGCAATAGTAAGAATCTCAACATTATTTTAAATCTGGTATCACAAATAATATCACAACTAGTCAATGTTCAAAACTAAAATGGATATTCATTTATAGCTTAGTGACACTTCCAACTTTTTAAAGGCATAAAATGGAAATTTAAAAAAAAAAAAAGACGACTCCACATTATGATTGAGACTATTTTCAGAGGAAAACTCAACTACCACAACTTTTACAGAACAGAAAAATCCCAGCTAGCCCTGAACAAGAACAGTTACACCAGAAATCCAGAAATAAAAGCAAAAGGATTAAATTAACAAGGTAATGTACATCTGCTATGGTACAAGGAGAAATGGTAGACGGAGATTTGCTACGGTGAGTCAACGTACTTAGATCATGAATGCTACTATACTATCATACACATCAACATCCTTTTTGTCCTGGATATAATGAAGCAGTCCTAAAGAAATGCTTAATAACAGAAGTAGAAAAGCTTCTAGCAATGCTGGCGTCGATACCTTTTGCAGGTATTGACACTAGAACAACTGGCATGGAACAGATCTGTAAGTGAACTTCTATACCAAATTAAGTGACGAGATCCAGAATTCATTTCTCTCATTTTTAAGAAAGCTTTTACATATACCCGTTAGCTCCTCAGTCTCAGCAGCTACAGATACCACCACCAATTTTTTTTTATGGTACTAAGTTTTTAGGTCATGGCTTGCAATGGTAACTTCTCCAACTACAACAACTGTTTCTTATTTAAAATGTCAGCTGTTTATGATCATTAATACTGATGCAAACGGACTGATTCAACTGACATCTTCATAAAAGGTCTGAGCCCAAGAAATACTGACACTCAGTCATATGCTAATCCATAGTTATTACTCATGTATTTGTTTCACAATAAGTACCTTTCCTCTTGGCTACTAATACTGATTTGTTTCAATTCAAGGAGGAAATAGCCACAAAGAACTTACAGAATGAGACAGCTGGAGTCAGTGTAACTCTGCTCTCCTAGCAAAATGTTAAAAAGTAATTTGATCTCCAGTATTCCTTTTGGTCTCTCTTTGCTAGCAAGTTTCCAAGCTGTAATGATACCAGACAAGTTGAAAAGAGCTTTGATGTAGGTTAATCAGTTGTTTCCAACGTACTAAAATCCCTGTATCTTTTGGAGCAGTTATGCCAATCACAAATCTTTCCACAGTTAATTCTCATTACAGCTCAATAAGAAAAAAAAAATTACCATGAGTTATACTTCCTACTTTGGAAGTTACTGACTGATTTCTTGTTACCCTCTTTTCTCACTCTACTGCTCAAATTCAGAGCCAATCTAACACAGAAATAATTCGCCTCCGAAAGTGTAAATACAAATCTGGTAATTAACCAAGAAAAATTTTGCTTTAAAGACAGAAGAAACACTCATTTGCAAATACAGATAATATATACATTGAGTAATGTTGAAATTAAACATGACTATTTAGTTATTCAAAAAATGAAAAATGAGCCATTTTGAATTTCCTTGTAAAAATCACCAACATTTATATATGGTCAAACTTCTTTAGGAAATAAATCCCACAAATATTAGTGCATATTATCAATGATAAAAATATTTCTGCACAATTTTAACCATCAGCTCTGGATGCAGTATATATTTTCTATACAACAGTATGTGACCACAACAGGAGTATCATTTTGCATTACCAAAATAGGAATGATGTGCTGTTCACTATTAAAAATATCTTGGAAAAAACCCTGTCTTATTTGCTTTAGTCAAAGGAAGTACTTCTCTCTTTAGATTTCCTAGATGACCCAAGTTACACAGAAATGTGGATGCTAGACCTAAATGGTTTGGTATGAATTTTAAGACATTAAAGTTCAGAAATTTCCAAGAGACTTAGCCATACTGTTCATATTGCATACTAATACCTCCTCCCCTCCAACTCCACAACCTGCCCTAGTAAATTAATTTAGCCAAGGTACATTAATACCCATATTCATTCAGGAATCATATAAGCCTTCCCAAGTGAGGTGATTTCCCACTTACAGCAGTCTCTCTGCTTTTAAATCATGCAATTGAGAACAATCGAGGTATTGGACTAGCAAAGACGTGGACATGAATTAGTGAGTCCCTAGTAGGGTAGCTAATTTAACACCTTCAAATCACCTAGGATAAAAACTTATTCTATGTTTGAGCTTGACTATAAATAAACTGAAATAAAAAGATAATGGCAAGTAACGACTAGACAATTACTAACATTCTAGGTAATGCACCATTTTTCCTAGAATCTACTAAATTTCTTCCAGAGTCTGATAATGTAAGTCATAATGAATTGTTATTGACATACCTTTTCCCCAAAAGCCATCTAAATCTTCCAAACTGTCAGCAGATGTGTTATGCACTTCAAGATACAATTTGCTGGAATTTTTAAATCCATGAGGAGCTTTACATTTGTATAGTAAGACACAACAACAATAATGTCCTAAGG
>VXBO01010953.1:166472-204600 GCA_013400135.1 Rhinoptilus africanus | reverse complement strand
CCTCTATTGCAGGGGTGCTGTGTGCCTGCTGGGTTTCTGCCTTGGGATGTGGGATCTTACCGCAAGTATCTATCTCCTGCTCACATCCCCTGATGCTCCTCAGCCTACTTACCTCCTCCCTGAGCTCTGTCAGTAAACGGAGGAGATCTTCTACCTGGGCACATCTCCCACAGGTGTGCCCATCTCTGCCATCCGTCACCGGCATAAGAGCAGGGCATTCCCTGCAGCCTAGTGTTTGTGTGGCAGCATTTTTCCACGGGAGCTCCGTCTGAGAGGCTGCATCAGACGTGGTGGTTGTGGAGCTCTAGCGTGCCGTGGCCATCTTTCGAGTGCTGACCATTGCTTACCCGGCCGGGTCGGCAGCCTTTCAGCTCCCTTCCGGGCAAAGTGCCGTGCAGACCGCTGGGGCCGGACCGCTGGGGCCGGACCGCTGCCTGCCTGCCTGCCTGCCTCTTTGGCCGCCCTTTCGGGAGGCAGCCCCTGTCGCGGTGCTCCCAGGGGGCTCCGCGGGTGACGCCCAGGGCTGCTTTTATCTGGGGGGAGCGGGCCCAGCCCCGCCTCGCTGGGATTGGCCGCCGGGGGGTCTGGCTCCGCCCTCGGCTCCTCAGCTGCCACCGCCCCCGGAAGTGCCGGGGACCGGCCCGGGCCGGCCACTTTTGCTGGCTTTAAAAAGCCCCGAAATGGAGCCCTTTGCCGGCTTTTTTTGCCGCGATTTCCTCCCCCAGTGTGGACTTACCTGCACTGGAGCTGGTCGTCCCGGTGAGTGACCGTTGGCGTGTTTACGCCCCAGATGAAAATGCCTTATAGCCTTGGACACCTCCAGGGGATGGTGATTCTTCTCATCTCCTGAGGACCTGGCATCTGTTCCCCAAAGGTTGAGGCAGGACTTTAGTCCATCAGATGAGCTTTAAACTTGGCCCCACCAGGAGATGGCCTTGTAGAAGAGAGCCTCATACAACCTCCAGTCTTCTTCCCTCAGCTCTCTTCAAGTAATTCCACTGAGTCTTCAAAGAATTCCTCTTGGTTATCTTCAGGCTGTCCCCAGGCCAGCTCTGTCCCAATGGCAAAGCCAGGCAGGCTGGCAGTGGGACAGGGGAGGATGCTGCCTTTATCCTGCCCTGGGGCATTGTGACTGCTGCATTGCCAGGTGGTGGCATAGTGACACGAGCAGGATGGGTCCCCTGCCGCCCCTCTGCCCAGCAACCTTCTGAGGAAGACCTTTGGGTGCTGGCCCCAAGGAAGTCCCTGTGCCCAGGAGGCCCAGGGGGCTGTCACTGCCCTTGGTGGCCATGCACTAGACACAACTGCTGGGCATCCCTGGCACATCCTTGGATCCCAAGGACAAATCTAGTGCTGTTACTTTTCTCTCAGGCTGTGGCAGAAACTGACCCTGCAGCCCAGAGACCACCCCTATCAGCCATCCCCTCTCTGCACTAGACCTAATGTCCATGAGGACACGCTGTGTGGAGAACCAGGGACTTGATCGCTCTGGACACAAACCCTTTTCTAGGGGCATAAGGGGGGTGATTTCAGCATTTGCAGCCTGGAGGAAAGCCAAAGTGTACCCAGAGCCATAGGCTGGAATTGACAGTGCCAACAGACTGCCATGGAAATAATACAGGCTTTGAGTAAACAAGTGAGCGGAGGTTACACTGCTGTGGTGGACAGGTTGGTCCCTTTCAGACTTACGACATTTGGATATGTGCCCAAAGCACAGCACAGCAAACAACAGCTCTTCCAAACTGCAAAAATTGCCCTTTGCTACCACAGTCACATCCCATTTTCACACCGAACCAAGCTGCGCAGTTGGCCCTGTTTATACAGGACACAAAACACTCTTCAGGCAGAGGGTAATACTTTCAGAGCTCATTTGTGACTTTAACCTTTCTGAGAGTTATTTGCCTAGCTCAATTTGTGAGAAGATGTTCAGATATTATCTAAAACCCTAGCAAATGTTTTTTTTTCCTTTAGGATTTAGTATTTTGGGTACTGACAGAGTAAGGAAGGTACTATTCTTGTCATTTTGTACCCTGGTGCAAAAACTGGCATGTGCATTCAGACTATGTAAATAAGGGCATATATACATCCATTTGGTTGGGGTGATGCCAGAAGTGAAAGAAAGGGTTTCGGTTCCCTCTGCATGAACTTCGGAGAGACATAGAGAGCATATGTCATTTCCTCACCATTCCTTACCAATGCACCAAACGTCATTTGCTACTACACTCTTTATGGTGAGGTTTTCTTCTTGGAAAGAAGTCCTGAAATATTTTTTGTTCTTTGCCATATTTTCCCTTGCACTTCAATAGCTCTTTCCCTTTGTTGGCCTCCATCCATTGTTCAAAATGCCACCAGGAGTTTTCTGGCCACATCCTGCATACAGATTTGTCACTGAACAGATTCCCTTGTTCACGTACAAGCTTCTACTAGATGGGCCCTCTGCGTATTCCTTCAGAAATGAGCTCCTTGATGAACAAAGTGAAACATCCTGGAGTTCAGTGATGTTACATGATGTGCAGCATAACATGATCTTCAATTCCAATTACATTTTCAGACCTCTCCGTACATACCTGCTGTAGATTGGGTGTCTCAAGTCTCCTCTGTGGATTGGACAGGTGAACTTGCTCAAAATCATTGATTTCATTGGAGATCAATATGCTGAAAATGGAACTATCAGTTTCTGCGAAGTGTAACATACAGTGGCATTTAAGGCAGAGCTAAGTAGAATTGCTTCCATTACATTGCGCAGAATACTAACAGGAATTGATTTCACTCTGTGAAGGCCTGCGTTTGTTTATTCAACAGCTGAGGGTTTTTTTGATTTTGAATGCTTTGCCTAATCCCATGTTTGAAGCAGATGAGAGGGAGAATCAAGAAACCCTGTGTAAAATCAAGCCAAGATTGCACCGGCAAGGATTCAGCTCCAAAGACAGCGTTAGAAGCTGGAGTCCAAAGCAACTTCTACATTTTATCTCTCCCTCTGCCAGCTCAATGCTTTATCTGAAGTGAGAGCTGCTGCAGTCAGATGTACAAAGCAGGAGGACAGCCTTGTTTTATGTGTGCATCACAGAACAATGTACTGGAAGAGGACATGCTCCAGACAAGCTGCCACGTACCTGGCACTGCATGTCTTGGGGACTCTGCTGGTCTCTCAGGTCTCCTTGTCTGAGGTGGCACATTCATCCTCACCTCTCAGAGAACTTTCCTTCCAGGATGCTGCAGGCAGGCTCTGACAAGAAAAGTCCATATAAAACCTGTCTAAGACAGACCCTTTGACTACCAATCAAGGAAGAGGCTAAATGGCTGCAAATGAGGGATGCTACCATCTTAATAATGCAAACCACATGTTCAGAAAAGGAGTAAACTGTTAGCAGTCAGTGGTCTCAGAGAACTAGGGCTGAGATAGGAACTTCTTGGCTTTCCCACATCTGCTCAGCCCCAGCCTGGGTCAGCACAGGTCTGAGCCTGCAGGGCACCTCCTGAGCATCGCGCAGGGCACACAGGTCATACTGAACAATATCATAGGATGCATCTGAGTTAAGACCCTAAAAATCTAATCCAATGCCCACTGGGATTGATGGAAAAAGCTCCCAGTGACTCTGCAGAGTGTTTGCTGACCACAGGCCCAGGTCCTTTGCTGGCTGCTCAGCAGCCATGCACTGAAATCACCACCGTATAGTGATGATGTCAGTTTTCCATTCATTACAAACAAGCTATCGTGATCTGCCTGATGTCCCTCATGTCCAGGCTAAAGAACTAACTGAGCCCAAGGTGTCAGACTCCAATTTTGTTGAGAAGATGCTGCATTTAGGTAAGAGCTCACGCACACAGAGGCAGTTGGAGGGGAAGTTCATACTGCCGCTGTTATCCTATTAACCCAAAAGCGTAACTCCAGCCTCATAGGCAGGGGAAGAAGACAACTGTGTCTTGAGATATTTTTTCTGCCTCATCTAATAATTTGTTCATCCTTTTCTTTCACTCAGAGAGTATTCATTAACCAAGCAACAGAAGCAGGTGGCAGCGCTCCAGTTTGACACATGCTGCAATCCAGAGGGGACCCATGTATTTGCTCCATAAGGTTTGTCTTTCCCATGTCATCTCTGTTGTCCCTTCATCCTCTAATGCTGTCTGGACTCCTGGGCCCATCACTAACTGGGTTCAACAGCTAAGAGTAGGTTTAGTCACAGCTTTATCTCATCGATCTGGAGAGTGCTCAAATCTCACATTAGCCGGATGTCCTTATCTGTGATTATGCACTCATCTTTCTCCCATATTGTGAGATCCCATGTTGTGAGACTAGAGGGAAAACAAGGCTCATTTTGTGTATGCCCTGAGGCTGGAGTCTCACTCCATTCACAGTCCATTAGTTATAGTCATTCCAGCCTGCCCAAAATCAGAGGGGAGCCAGGCACCAGGTGAGCTGGGAGCGAAGCTCTGCTGTCAATAGTGGGAAAAAAAATAATCCACTCCATTGATTACATCCCTAACAAGATGCAAGGCAATATTTTGCAATAATCTTGCTTGGAGCGTTTCCCATAGATGCTTGCTCTGGTGTGAGCTGCTGTGCAGATTCTGCTGCTAGCAAATGTTTCCATAGCTCAACTCTGCAAAAGAAGAGAGACATTAGTGTCAGTATTGAAAAATTCATACTCAGATGCACTGCTTTACCTTGCCAGGGATTTTAAGATCAGAATGACCCGTTAGGATTATCTAGCCCAATCTGTCTGATAACCCAGGCAAGCACTGTTCACACCAGGATTTCTACATCAAAGCCAGTGACTGGTAGCGGAACTAGGTTTGAAAAGGACACTGGACCTCAGTTCAAAAGACTTCACATCCACCTCTCAGTAACCCAACTCAGTGATTAAAATACTGTCACTGCCAAGTGTGAATTTTATTTCTATTTAAATATATCTAGCTTTTACCTACAGCGAAATTCCTGATATTTACTGATTTTACAGGGTAACTTGTATTAAGTTACACAATTTCCTGCAATAACAAATGAAGCTATGGTTTCAGCAGTTATGGATCATACTTGCTTGTTGAAAAAGGAAATTAGAAGGCATTTTACCTGACAAAAGATGAGTTAGAGATTGCAGGTCACCTGTGCCAAGTGCAAGGACATCGATATTTAAAGCAGTGGGAAGTCTAGGAACAGTGCTTTTGTGGTTGTTGTGAAGATCATGATTGATACAGGTATAATACAATGAAGGAAAAATGATTGATATGTTTATTATTTGAAGTTCAGTTTCAACAATTTTGACTCAGCCTTAAAAACATTAGACTTTGTTTCCACTTAAGGGAGACACTGCTCAGCTAATTGCATTTGGAGGCTGTAGACTCTGAATTTAGAGAAGGTCCAACTCCGAGAAGCATGGAGTACTTCCCAGTAAGAAATTAGTCAGGCTCTACAGCATCACAGTCTGTTTCTGTAATGAATAAAGCACAGGAACAGGCAGCAGCAGTTCCCTTCTAAATGGGATATTGTTTCAAGAAAAAATTTAAATAGGAAAATGAAATCTCTTTTGCTACATTTGTAAGGCTTTTTATCTGAACAATCCACCACAATCACTATCAAATGTTTTGTTAGACCAAATCTGATTTTTCGCATCAGGAAAAAAAAAAAGTTTAAAAAACAGAAATCACCTAAGAAAGGGTTAAATTCCCTTTTAATTTCTCACTTTTTCACTCTCTGGGCCACTAATCAACAGAGTTACCAGCTGACCTTCCCAGATTTTTAAGACAGTCCTTTAGGAATTCATGATTAATGCATAATCTTCCTCATGAAGCAGTTCCTGCTGCAGCACCAACATACTCACAAAGGTTAGTCAACTAATGAGACTTCATCACAAAACCTGTGAATGAAAGGGAGGAGGGAGATGATTTATTTAAGTGGGTAAATGGCTGCAAACAAAAGAAGGCATCTTCAGCAATTCCGTAATTTTCTTATTTCTTAAGAAAAAATGTTCAGTCCCCTTTAAGGATCACATATCTATGACAGGATTTCTTTTTAAATGCTATTTTGTTTAATAAATCATGTAAATTCCAGCATGTAAACTAGAGCACTACAGACAGGCTTGTAAATAATTAACTGCTCGTTTGCATGAAG
Organism: Rhinoptilus africanus; assembly: GCA_013400135.1. Lineage (NCBI taxonomy): Eukaryota > Metazoa > Chordata > Aves > Charadriiformes > Glareolidae > Rhinoptilus > Rhinoptilus africanus. The sequence goes on along the minus strand of VXBO01010953.1, from coordinate 198,494 downwards.
GGGGAGAAAATACCCAATTCAGCAAATCAGGCAGGAAGCTGATTGTTTACCCTCATGAGGAATAAAAGGTTGGCTCCTAAAATGCCTGTGGATTTGTTACTGTGAGGAGAGAGGTGAGGTTTTACTTGAGGTGTTGGTTTGCAATGGGGAATTTGGTGTGTTTTGACCTGGCTGTGAGTATTCCTCTTTGTTTAAACTTTGCAAGGGGCTGATACTAAAGCTATTTCCTGCACTTAAGGGGTTTTTTTTGGGTTGTTGGGTTTTTTCCCCCAGCACCTTTTAACTCAACTTTCTGCTTTGGGAGTGATGAGGTAGGAGATATGAGTAGCGGATTGATGCTTCTGATAAGTGGAAGTTAGTGGTAGTAAGAACACAATTGAATGTAGGTAGGAATTATTAACAAATATGCAAACCCATACAGTCATCCTAAAACTGAAGAACTGAATGTTTCTTTTTGGGGCATCCTTTACTGGCTTTAGTAAGGGAAATAGTTACAGCTCTCACAATGGCAGTGCCTTCAGCAAAAAAATCATTCAGGACTTCAGAGAAATCTGCATAAGAAAAACGCTTCAATGTATTTCCTGGTATCCCAGAAAGCAGTAAAACCATTATCAGGCTTGAATTTCAGGAGCAATGGGGTTTGGTGTTGCTGGGTCAAGTGTTAAGTCAGTTAATACCAAAGCTAAAGATACCAAAGTTTTCTGTGATGCTAGATCTTGTTCTCCCTCCCCATTGAAGCTTCTAGTCTTTGAGCCTGGTATAACAGTAGCCTCTTATTTGGACAATAAAAACAACTAAATAGGGAGTTAAACAGACTGGAAGAAAAAAAAAATCTCCTTTGCCTTTGCAGGGCTTTCTGCATAAATACCTCTAGACACATTAAAGTGAAATATGCCAGCCAAAGGTGCTACCTTTGCAGTTAAATTGCCGTGATGTGATTTATTTGTCAGAATCACAAGGTGCTACCAAGCCACTTACTGTAATATCTCAGTGAAAATAATAAAATTATCAAGAAGCAAAACACATTAGAAAGAAAAATTTGCTTTTGCCTAAAAAAGTCCTTGACTGCCCCAGCCCTTTCTGACCAAATATTGTTACTGCCTCTTAGGCAGCAGTTGATGGCTCTGTAATGCATGTGTGTATTATTTGTACTGATTGGAAACTGGATGTGGGAATGAATTGTAGTATCATGCCAGGCTGCCTGTAAAATGGGTTGTTCTCGGGAAAAACAGCATCTGCAATGTATCTTGGGTGTAACAGAGCTGTATCTATCAGCATGACAAAGTGTTTCTGCGGTGCCAAGTAACTAAGAATTTAAAGGCAGTATCTAAACATTGGTTAGCCTGTGACTAATTATGGAACAGTCCAGTTGGTCAATGTTACTAGAAGCCACCTTTGGAGGACAGAAATAGGCTAGTGAGGTGATCCAGGGATACAACAAATACCTGGCAGGGCTGTGATAAGAGCTTCCCCCTGCTGATGCAGGGTGTGAGATGTGTCCTCTGCTCTGCACACCTCCAGCTGGAAGGCTGCAGCTGGAGATGCTCCTCTGCCTCCAAGGTCCCTGTCGGATATCCCTTTGGATAAGTATGGTGGCACAGCAAAGGAGAGCAGTGCTGGGATCCCTGCACTGTGCACAGGCAAATGAAGGTGGGCTGCATCCCCAGCAGGGCAAGGGAGGGGATTCTGCCCCTCTACTCCGCTTTCCTAAGTCCCTACCTGGAGTACTGTGTCCAGCTTTGAAGTTGTTAGCATAAGGAGGACATGGACCTGTTGGAGCAGATCCAGAGGAGGCCACAGAGATGCTGTGGGGACAACCTGAGAGAGTTGGGGGTTTCAGCCTGGGGAAGAGAAGGTCCCGAGGAGACCTTAGAGCCCCTTCTTGCCCCTAAAGGGGCTCCAGGAGAGATGGGGAGGGACTCTGGATCAGGGAGGGGAGCCATAGGACAAGGGGGAATGGTTTGAAACCGGAAGAAGGGAAATTTAGATTAGATATTAGGAAGAAATTCTGTGCTGTGAGGGTGGTGAGCCCCTGGCCCAGGTTGCCCAGAGAAGCTGTGGCTGCCCCATCCCTGGAGGGGTTCAAGGCCAGGTTGGACGGGGCTTGGAGCAGCCTGGGCTGGTGGGAGGTGTCCCTGCCCAGGGCAGGGGGGTGGAACTGGATGGGCTTTAAGGTCCCTTCCAGCTCTAACCATTCTATATGATTTGTGCAGAGTCTGTGTCCCTTTAGCTCCACTGTAACATGTTCACAGCATCCTCTGCACAGGTTTCCTGGTGAATTCCCTTTCTTTGGGAGTGTTGGCATGCAGGAGCCTGGTACTCTGGTTACATAAATGCCCATCTCCACTTCTCTTTAGCGTTTTGTGCAGCGTTGTGCTTTCTCTATTCCTTCCTTCCACCTGCTCTTCCAAGGGGACCACAGTCCTGCTAGCAAGATCAGTCTGTTGCTATGGAAATCTTTGTCACAAATGAAGACTTCACAGCAAGGCGGTGGTATTAAAACCAGACATTTACATATGCCTCTGGCTCCGGGGGGATTTGGGTCTCCTTACTGCATGCAGTGAAAGATGTCAGTGCTTTCTCATTCCACCCAAGGTGGTGGAGGGACCCATCAGAAAGAGCAGTGCTGACTGCCTTCTACCTCTGTCTGATGGAATGTGGGTCAGCAACCAGCCCCGCATTAATGCTGCTGCCTCCTCAAACCACGCTTGAGCTTTTCCACTGAAGTGCTTTGCTGCAGAGCAGCAATGTCAGCAGCCGGCAGAGTGAAGTCAGGGGAGAGCATTGGAAATGGATATGGAGGGAGGGCAGGAGATGAACCTGAACGGGCTGCAGGGGCACGCAGCCTCCTGAACGTCTGCGTGGGGGATTAAAACTTCCCCTGGAGACAGGGGTTAGGGGTAGCAGGAGGAATCCGCACATGTCATCCTCACGTTAGCTCCCCCTAAGCGTTGCTAAGTTTAGCTGTATTGCTTCCAAGAAGAACTGCTCATTTAAATCCCAGGGCCTGGCTTTGAAAATTTCAGCACGTCCCCTGTACTGCAAAATCAAAGCTTCTTCCCCGCTGAATACACCTTTGATCAGAACTGTGAGAAATATTTGCAACCATGTGAAACTTGAATGATTTGGGGTTTCATTACACCCTTGAAACTCAGACCATTTTCATCAAAGGCATTGCTAACGTTCACCAACCCTCTAACAGAACCTTTGATGGTTTATGGCTTGCGTTTTGTGTGAAACTCGCAGGTTTGCTAGACCTTTTTTTAAGTGAAACTAGCTGAAAGTGGCTTTGACTGCATTTTGAGAACATTTTAAGTCATAGAAAAAACAGCCAGCCCAATTTTGTTATGTTTACAGCTGCTGCGTGCTGTAATCTTGCCGCAAAGGCAATTCTGCTAGAAACAAGTATTGAGGGTTTGTGGTTGTACCTGGGGAGGAGGTGGCAGAAAACACTGATGTGGCTGTCCTCTGCTCTTGTCCCCTCTGGTTGGAGGTCCCATGGCAGCAGCAGGACCTGGCATTTCCAGCTGCCAAGAGGTTTGGCATTTCTTGGTGCTGACAGGTACCTTGTCCTGATCCACCTGCGGGGCTGCACCCGATCATCAGATCATCCTCACCATTGTGAGGTCTCGATTTCTGGGAACATGGGACTCCCCGGAGTCCAGCCTGTCCTTGTCCTGGCTCTCAGTCCCCAGCAGAGTCTTTAACATCTCTGATGGCTTAGTCCCCCAAAACATCATCCATTGTGTACTCCCTTGCCTCATTACTAATTTTGGGCCCTCCTCTACCAGTCTGCCATGGCCACCCTCCCATTCCCTGTGAGCTGGGACCTGCTGCTGCGTGTACTGGTCCGTGCTCTGGCACGCAGGTCCCTTCCCAGCCTGGCAGCCAGGGCTCTTCCTGATTCTGCTCATCCCAGAAACAGCCCAGTCCAGGCAGGGTGGATTTTCCCTGTTCCTCTTTATCGCAGTAGGGGAAGAGGGATCTCTCACTGAACACAAAATGCTCCATCTACTGTGTTTCCCTGGTTAGCTCGCAGGCTACCCGTGCTAACTAGTAGTGAGAAGCAAGAGAGAAAATCAGTAACTTATAATAAAGGGATGGAGTAGCTGGATAAATGTTAAATTTGCCATTTGCACAGACGTTCACTCTGTGTGTATTGTATTTGTAAGTGTGTGTTCTCTTCTGGAAATCACTGAAATTTTCAGAGCTGTGTTTCTGACCTGGCACCATTTGCAAAACCTTCAGAAGTCAGAGCAGCCAGGGCCTCTGCTACATGTTTCCATTTGATCTTTTTTATTTATGGGTCTAACTTCCCTTTGGAGAGCTGGAGCTTGGTTTTGGTTAACCCTTGGTCCAAAGTCACAAATCTGTGGAAACTGAAACGTTATTCCTCTCTTCTGGGTTGGAAGAGAGCTGGGAGAGTTACATTTACATTACTTATGTCTACCTGAGAAGCCTTTGCATGTTTGGATGGACACTTTTCATTCAACTGAAATATAAACCTTAGAAAATTATGCATGTAATTGCAACAGAGCAAATGCTGGTACCTTGTTGTCTGGGGCAAATGCTGCTGGGAGGGATGCCCCAAGGGATGCCAGAAATCATAGAATCACAGAATGGTTTGGGTTGGAACGGACCTTAGAGATCATCTAGTTCCAACCCCCCTGCCCTGGGCAGGGACACATTGTCCAGTATATTGTACTTTCTGTAATATGTAACTTCTATACCGTGAAACTTGACCCTTGTCAAGATTTCCTTGTTTTCCACAAGCAAAGTCCCAGGACTTTGTTTAAATTAGGGGTGTGCTTAGCTTGAATCAAAGCATCATGCTTTGAAATGTAGCATTGGGTTTTGAGGGTGAACTAAAATGGCATTGCTCTTGTACTGACAGTGCTGTGAGAACACTGCTTCTTCCTCTACCTTTTTGTTCGATTGTTTAATCACCCTGTCCCTCGTGATGAGGTTGCTTCTTGTCTCCATGAAAGCTGCAGTGCATTATAGCACGGTCCAGAGCTCTCCTGTGTGGTGAAGAGCAGAGCTGTAAATAAAGCCCCAGGGAAGCATGGCAGCAGACCGGATCCTGAAACAGAGGGTCTTCTGGCTTTGAGGGGCTCCCCACCATCCCCTTCTCTCATGGAGAAAGGCGGCTGTGGCATGGCCATCGTGCAGAGCCCTCTCGAGGCACAGCAGAGCTGGTACCCCAGCACGCGGGGGAGCTACTGAGATGCAGGGGGAGCTGAAGAACCTGCTCGTGATGTTCATGTCGCCCCAGTTCGAGTGTGCTCAGGGCCTGTGTCTAAGCTTCCTTAGATGTGTCTGAGCGGAGTGGAGCAGGCACCCAGATGGCCCAGGGCTAACGGCGCTGCCTCTAATGAGGGCATCAGGGACACGACCTGCCTGTTGCCGATGTTAACAGACAGAGCAGACAGGAGCAAACCTGATTTGCATCAGCTAAAGTGATGTGAGAGCAAAATGAAGCCATGTGTCCTCATTAGGAAGCTCAACAGATAGGCATGAAAGTCATAAGGGACAGTAAACTCTGCAGGTCTTGTTTAGTTAACATGGTTACACTCTGCCTCTCCATCTTCTCTGTGCATGTCCATCTCTCCCATTACAAGAATGCTTTCCTGCTCTATGCCTTTTTCTTGTTTAATACACCAGGAAGAAACCACACTGATTCACTACATCTAATCCTCTTTGACTCCTCTCAGCATTGTACTTGCACTGCAGGTGACTACTGCTTTGCATAATAGACAAACTTAACAAATAAATAACAAGCAAACATCAAGAGATAGGCTAGGTCTTATAGCAAAGCAAATTCAAGGGTGAATTTGTTGAGTCTACATTGGAGCGAGCAGTCAGGAAATTTGTGTCATTTGTGTCTGTCCACCCAGGGCACTGTGTGCCTACTGGATCCTGAGCTTGCTCTACCTCCCCAAGAGTCACAAGAGGGAGATTGTTTGTGGAAGCCAGGTTAATGTGAAAATAGCCGAAAACTTTTTGTCTGGCATCCTAAGGAGATAAAAACTGGGGGGAAAATAATTTAAAAATAACTCTAACTGCATCTGAATGAACTGCCCACTGCTCACTTCCAGTTAATGTCTGAGGACTCTGAGGTGAGGTGGCTGGCTCTCCGCAGCATGTCTGCAATGTTGCACATCCCCAAAGCTAGGAAACTGCAGATGCAGGAGCTTGGGGCAGCGTTCATTTGCGTGTGCAATGACCCAAGTGTTCTGAAGCCTTTGGATGTGAAGGTGTTGAGTATGGGCTTTGGGAGGTGCAGCCTTTGCAGCTGAGGGCTGCCTGTGTGAGTGTGCTCCTGGTCCATTGTAGCCACAGCCTTCCTTCTCTGCCTTGGAGATGTCCCTTCAAGAGCGAGCATTTGGAGCAGGTGTCTGCACACAAACACAAATTGTCCCCAAATGTTATTGAGGGAGTGAGTTTTTTATGTGTGGAAGTAGGAGTCAGACTAGGATAAAGGGTTCTGCAAACCTAAGAGTACAAGAAAATGCAGGCAGCAAATGTAAAAGCAGAATGAGGGCTCGTTATTGTTATCAAAGCTGATCTGAAGTAGTGAGAAGAAGAGGGACAGCTTCTGTGTTCCCTCCAGGATACTCTGTGTGCACTGGGCTATGTGAAGGAGGGCATCTTGACGAGGCAAGCTAGAGACAAGATGGCATTATGGGCTTCTTAACCTGGCAACAAACACTAGAAAAAACTCACAGGACATGGTCTATCAACAAAAAGTTAACAGTTCTGTATGGATTCTGGGATTTTAGAATACAAAAAAGACCTTGCTCACACCTAGTTGCTGTGGATGTTAGCTGAGTTGATGAGATCAAAGCTAGCAAGGAACTGGCTGCCTGAGCTGCGTTCCTGCTAGATGGCTACCAAAAGATGTGATTTGGCTAAGCAAGGGCTGAGCAAGTAAGAAAGGAGAGGGCAGCCCAGGAGCTGTAGAGGACAGGAGAAGGTCAGGTGTGCAGGAGGGAACTGGTGACACCAGTGATGATCCCAAGAGAGCTGAGGTGCCAGGAAGGTAGGTTGGAATCAGGATCTGAAAACTGGGGCTAGGGGAGAATTTGTGAGGAAAGGTAATAAACCAGAAAACACTAACATTTACTGTCAAGGTTGTGTCCCAGAATAACGATGGATATCTGTATCACCAGCAGCAAAAGGCAATGAAAGGACATTGCAGGCTGGAAAATGGAGGAGGGCAGTGGAGCATCCTTTATCCGCTGCTCAGATAGTGCCGTTTAATCCCATATGTGACAGTTCAGGGTGAGGCCGCTCTGACTGAAGCCTGTAGCTTATAGCTGCACCAGGTTTTGTGTAGGTGTGGACACATAGGGTGCATCCAGATCCGCCTCGATGTATGTGTTTGTGCGGTCGCTAACTAGTGTGTGCAAACCATATGGCATGTGAGAGCAAGTCAGCACATGCATTGCCAAGAGGGCAGCCAGAGAAAGCAATCCTCCTCTCCCATCGCAAAGATTTTGTGCCCTACCTTATGCCAGGGGAAAGGAATTCAGAAGGAACTCCACGGAAAGCAGCTGGTCCATGGGGAGATGAACGGCTGTCAGACTTGGAGATTAAATGGAAGCACAACAAATCTGGATTGTTCCTGCCAAAACCAACTTTGATTACTTTATAATTCAACATGTGTTACCAGCTCCTATTATTAGAAAGCCAAACTTCCTCCATTGTGGGAAGAGGCTGAGATGGAGCTTTCTAGCCTTGTGTAAGTTAATTACAGTATACATGTTAAAAGCAGCATCTGTCTCAGTCAATCTAGTTGATTATTGCAGCACTTTATTTTTAGTTATCATCAAGGTGAAGGATGACACTAATATAAGTAGAGAGCTTCCCACAGATCTTGCTCAACTATGTATTCTCCAAAACCAGCTATGCCAGATCTGATGGGACCTTCTCTCCTGGAGCTGGGCCAGTGAAGCCCTTGATGGACTTGTAGGAAAAGAGTCTGTGTAATGTGCTTTGACTACAGATTTACAACAATGATACTGAGACCTGGCTATTAAAATCAGCCGTGAAAACACTAGGGTCGTTAGATCTTTGTGGTACTCCTGTGGACAAAATTTTTGGTGCTCCATTTCTATTCTGAGCTCTCTCTGATGCAAATGTTTCTGGCCTCATGACTGAATGCTTTGATTTATCACATAACAGCACCCTGTTCTTTCTCTTATGTCTATTTCTGCTGCCTAGTGTCATTTCAACTTCTGGACAAGACCTACAATGTGGGAGCAGCAGGGTGATTCTGACAAAGACAACAAAAGCATGCAGGTGAGTTTTCTTTGCAAATGTGGGAAGCTTCTCCTGAACAACTGAGAGGTCTTGAGATCTGGCCTTGGCTAAAAGCTCAAAGGGTGGCAACAATTCCTGCCTCCTGCTTTAGGGCCAGTGGGCTGGTGTGGTGTGGTATGGAGTTAGCACTCATGGTATGTTTGAGTGCTCTTGGCTGCCACAGTGCTGATGGAGCCAGGAGGCTGGCACTGACACCAATCCTAGTGAGACACAGGCTTCTTTCTGAAGCAACCTTGGGTTGCTCTCTGTTCACAGCACAAATGAAAAGAATCTGTCTCCTTCACAAACTTAAATGAACAGGTAAACAAGAAATGGAAAACCTTAAGCAGAGAAGACCCTGCCCTTTGGGTTTTAAAGCAGCAGCCAGGCAGACCAGCAGTGCTCGGAAAGCACAGATCATGAAAAGCTTGGAGAAGCAGCATTCTGATGGCAATGGCTGTCTCCAGCGATGTTCTTCATGTAACTGATTTGTGATCTTATGGTCAGGAAAAATAGTTAGGTGGTGATGGAGAATGCAAAAAGCATTAACGGATCCTCTTCAAACCTAAAGCAGTAATACTCTGTGGACCTGTGTTTATTCTCATAAGAACACTTCTCAGAGGTCTTGGTTTTCTGAGCTTGTATTTTTGAAAGCCTAACTGATAACTGCTAGCATCACATCTTCTGTGTGTGGATTCAGCAGAGGTATTGCAGGTGCCAGCTGTGGGTTTTGTGTGACAGATGTGTACACAGATACCTTGTGCAGCAGATCTGGTATCTGTTTACCAGATCAAAAGGAAATATAAATGGGCTGACTATCTCTGTGTCCTGCAGCAGCATGGTATTCTGATGCTGTCTGATAAGAGATCAGACTTCCCCAGGTTTTGTGCAAAGATCATTTCCAGTGTGGGCTTGCCAGTCTTATGATTCCTGTCTTTTGCTTTGCTGCTTATCTTTCCAGAACCGACAGAAAAAAAAACATAGCTAAAGTGATGCCTGATTCTTTACAGTAAAGTTGGATTTTAAATGTACAACAGGGGTGATGAAAGGGTGGCCGTGGTTCCTGATTCTTCCTCCCAACCTCATCAGAAGGAAACCCCCACCGTCACCCCTTCTCCAGATCAGGATAACACAGTCCTGGGCACAACCACCAAGTGTCTCTCGCTTCTCCAGGCCCCCATGGAGGGATTGAAGGGGAAGCAGTGCCATGCACCATGTTATGGTACTTGCTGCCATGCACTGACCTCCTTGCAGCTGTGAATACAATATGGACTTATGGTCTGTGTGTGATGGGGCATGTGGTTTGTTTATAGTAAGAAGGGACATACCTGGTGGTACCATAACTCAACATAGTCTCCAGGTTACCCTGCAGAGATGAGAGGTGTGAACATACAGCTCAGGCATTAAGAGAAGCTCTTTGGGTATTTCTGACTCCATTGAAGCAGTGGTTCTTGAAATACTTTGAGGAGTCAAATGCTGTGAAATATTTTGAGGAGTCAAACGCTGTGAAATACTTTGAGGAGTAATCATTAAATACTTTGAGGAGCCACCAGCTGGCTTCCCATTCCAAATGCAGGCAAATTAGGCTGGTCAGGAGGGGAATTAATGTCCCTTGGGACACCAGTGATGTAGTGGCCCTGTCCTAGTTAGTTCTTCTGTTTAAAGTGGGCCTGGGCCCCACGCAAAGGGTGTCTCTAGGATCAATACCACAGGAACAGCTGGGGCAAAGCATGAGCAGTGGAGCCATTGTATCCAGCTCCCACTGACTACTGAGGGAATGTGTTTATTATGAAACAATTAAAGGTTGTGTGACTAGAGAGACCTATTACTCAGTGGAAGATCGCTTCAAAAGGTCACAGTTGCTGTGTGTTTACTCCCAGGAGGTCTGTGAAGCCACTGTGACATTAGGGATGGAGAACACCCTGTCCTTGCTCGCTGAGGGGATGACTCCCACAGCCTGTTCCAGGCTCCTCTTGCTGCACCTCCTCACGTAGCTCTGCCTGTCATAGAACGACAGAATCACAGAATCCCCTAGGTTGGAAGGGACCTTTGAGATCATCCAGCCCAACCATCAACCTAACTCTGACAATAACCATCACTAATCTAAACTATATCTCTAAGCACTATTTCTACCCGTCTTTTAAATACCTCCAGGGATGATGCCTCAACCATTTCCCTGGGCAGCCTATTCCAATGTTTAATGACCCTTTCAGTGTAAAAGTTTTCCCTAGTATCCAGTCTAGACCTCCTCTGGGGCAACTTGAGGCTCTTTCCTCTTGTTCTATCGCTTGTTCCTTGGGAGAAGAGACCAATCCCCCCTCGCTACACCCTCCTTTCAGGCAGTTGCAGAGAGCGAGAAGGTCTCCCCTCAGCCCCCTTTTCTCCAGGCTGAACACCCCACCTCCCTCAGCCGTTCCTCATAAGTCTTGTGCTCCAGACCCCTCATGAAACTTTTCTTCCCATGTCTTGGCTATTCTGTGGTGAGTGGCTGTGGTGGTTAGGGCTGCCCTCGGTGCTGTAGCTGCTCAGTGTGCCAACTGGGCAGGCAGGCAGCTGCCGGTAGCATTGTGTGTGTGCACCCGCCCACAGCGGGGGTATTAGACTTGACTTTACTGTTCCCATAAGCTAGGAGGAGTGACTGACATGGTGAAAATGCCTCTGCTCGGTGTGAGTCTTTGTAGTGCTGCAGCCTGGGGATAAAAGTGTTCAACTGCTCTCCCTGAGGGAGCCTTTGCTGGAGCCGCTGGCAGAGATTCCTCACCTGCGGCTGGGTGCCTGCCCTCCGCCTCTGTTCCCCGCCCCAGCGAAGCGGCGCCAGGTGAAAGCAGGTGAAAGATTTGCTTCTTATTTGGTAACAAATAATTTCCAAGCCCATCCAAGAGACTTTCAACTTAACTGCTCTCTTTTTTTTCCTTTCATGTCTTCTTTTTGGCGAGCGTGCTAATGCAAGCTCCAAATAAGCATCTGTACTCATAAGACATGAACAAATAGTGAAAGGATAATAATATCCAAAGGTTTTACAGAAGAGGTTAAAAAGGGAGACAGACTACAGAGACTGCTGAATAGTGGTTTGCTTGACTGATGTTACAATGGCAAAAGACAGAAAAATCCTTGGAAAATGCCTCTGAGCAGTGATTGCTTTCTCAGAAAGCCTTGCAATTAGGCATGAAAGGAGTCCTTCCAAGCTTCTGAGGTGCATTAAAGATGTTATTAAGAAATAATTAAACCACATAGAATAACTTGAGATACGCTCTGCCTCCTACCTGCTCATCTGTTGAGGTCTTTATGTAGAGGCAATGTAATAGGTCTTATCAGCCCCCAGACCATTTGGATGGACCTGGCTCCCTGCTGCCCTGTCCCAAGCATCTGCAGTACACACTGCCCTGCCTAAACTGGTCGGGAAAGGAGAAATGAGTTTTGTGTGTCGATAGCATTATCCTGAGGTACAGGCCTGCACAACCAGAGCCCTGATAGCCCTGACTCCTGATCTCAGGATCTAGGACATCGCAGATCAGAGCATCCCTTGCACCAGTCAGTCATGCTGCGCACACAGCATAGGGAGCACCCAGCTATACATGGTGACCAGCATCTCTGTTTCTCCAGGGCACTTTTGTATAGACTGAGCATTGCTGAACACAGAAATGACAAGACTAGATTAATTCATTCTTATATCCATTCAGTAGCTGATTGGTATCTTCTCCTATTCATCTTTTCCATATTTACTCTGCAGTTGAGAACTGGAAGCCAGTGCTTATTTAAGCAAATGTTACATGTGTGTTTCTGGGAAGCTAAAAAAGAAAGATTCAGTACCTTGAAAACCCATAATGGTGTCAGCGATGAATTTGAGGTATTTATTAGAGTATGGCTTTCCTTTTTCTTCCCCTTTACCACACGGTCCATGGAGACCCATTGTCTGTGTCTGCCCAGAGAGTCCCAGCCTGGTCCAGAACAGCTCCATCGGTGCTTCGTGCCTGTAGGCAGCGATGCAGGATCTGAGAGCTCGGACTTGTAAGGTGCACATAGCTGCATGCACAGCGATAAATGGGATCTTTTATTTCCCACTGACCATCTGGTGTGTTTCCTGCAGTGAAACCCCCCGTAGCCTGCCTGTGCTCCCAGACAGCACTGGTGTGTGTGGCACAGGGGTGGTTTCCATCCTGAGACCCTTTCACAGGCTGCCTGATGCACTTCATTTCCCCCAGGATCCCATCAGGACTGAGCCCAGGTCTGTGTGGCTCATGGCTCAGATGTGAGGGTTGGGAGATGAAACTGTGCCAAGGAACTCATTTACTGGTGGCGGAGAAGGAGCCACACTGTCACTGGTGTAGGAGTCTGTGTAATCCTTCCCACTGTCCTCATAGCTGGTCGGCTTTGAGGAGTAATCATTAAATACTTTGAGGAGCCACCAGCTGGCTTCCCATTCCAAATGCAGGCAAATTAGGCTGGTCAGGAGGGGAATTAATGTCCCTTGGGACACCAGTGATGTAGTGGCCCTGTCCCAGTTAGTTCTTCTGTTTAAAGTGGGCCTGGGCCCCACGCAAAGGGTGTCTCTAGGATCAATACCACAGGAACAGCTGGGGAAAAGCATGAGCAGTGGAGCCATTGTATCCAGCTCCCACTGACTGCTGAGGGGAATGTGTACAGTCAAGCCAGAACCCTGTAAATGGCCTCATTTGTTGACAAAAGGAATGAGCAATACAACTGCACTACACAGCTATAAACTGAATTATTTAACCTATAGAAGCCCCATAAAACTAGTGAACTAGCAATTAATACAATTTGATTCCCAATTCCAGTCCAGGAAACAATTAGGCAGGGCACAATCCTGCTTGGTGCAGAAAGCACCAGCAGCATGGTTCATCCCAGGGAGTCCAAGCTCTGGGATTACACTTGTGACTGCTGCCCTTTCCTAAATCTCCAACCTGTTACAACCTCTTTCTTCTTTCTCCTCCAAGCCGAGTGTCAACATGGTTCTGGAATGTTGTTGTTATCCTTAGCTTCCTCTGTCTCAGATCACGAGAGTTCACACCTTTCCAGCGATTGCTAGAGACGCTTGTACAGTGGAAGGCTTCACTGAAAGAGGAGATGATCAATATTTACAGTGAGCATTGGCTGTAGTGGCACAGCTCTCATGGCCATGTTATTCAAGAAGACTTATGGCTGTAGTACCTGCTGGAACAAGCAGAGGCCCTTAGTTTCATTTCACACTGTAGCTTCCAAACCTCTCCCTTTATGTTGTTGTGGGTCTGCTTTTTCTGGGGGACTGCACTAGTTAACGGAGCCACTTCCATAAAATCCATCTTTTTGAAAAGCCATCATCTTCAGTGACCAGATGGTTTCTCCATCCTATCTGGTCCTCAAGCTGGGCTGGAGTTCCCCCCAAGGACAGGGGACTCAGACCTGTGTTATTGCCACAAAAGCTGTGAGATGCTGGGATGAGCATCCAAGCCAAGAGATGGACCTCAGTGAACCAGCCATCAGTGCCACATCTCCACTGTCAACCAACTGGATCATCTTTATGCTTGTTCCACCCAGGTACCCAAATACATCTGCCGTGTGTTTGATGAAGAAGTTCTGCCTTGCTTCCTCTGCACTCAAATATTCACATCTCCACCGAGAACTGCACTGGGGTGATGGTCTTTCCCAAGTGCATTCCTTTAAAGTGAGTGGTGCGGAACCCGGAGTCTTTACACAGAGTTTTCACACCCACAAATTCAGTGGGATGATTAAATAAACCAAGGTTTGACAAAGAGGATTTTACTTGAGGGGGAAAAAAAATTCCTGGGATTTGCTGCTAAGAAGATATGTTATGGATGAAAGGAAATGTGTAGGTTTCCTGTTCTGATATTTTCTTTCATATCTTGAACTCAGTTGAACTGTGTACATTGTCAAGCTTTTCTTTTGTAAATGCATAGATTAATTAGCTGCAGGACTTAATACATGTCCTGAGAAAAACATTTTGTGCTTTATGATGCTGCCTTTAATGTAAAGTCTATTTGACAGGAGTTTTTCAGGAACGTTTTCCTGATGACTCATCTAAAGCACAGAGAGTAGCCTGATACCCTCCTGTTAGTGTTTGATCAGTTTCTTTGAAAGGAGATTTCATCCTTCTAGAAGATCTCAGGTCTCTAGGGCAGCACTTCGTAACCTAAACTAGGTCCAGCCTAGTATAAAAGTCAGTGGCGACGCTCCCCGTTTCTGCTGACAGGAGCCGGGCGTGGTACCTCCTGCATTTGTAAGGTGCCGGTCCCTGTAGCCTTGTGCCTGGGACACTGCACCATCCGCCGAGCTGCTCAGCACTGCTGCACCACTGGAGGACTCCATGGGCACGGCTGAGGCAGCTGCCTGGTATAAACTATCCTCTGGGAGAGTTCTGCACAGCCCCAGGGGACCTCTTTCTGCAGTCTCTAAGAACAAAAGTCTGTCCTGCATGTCCTAGGATGTCTGCAGGAGGAGGGAAACCAGGTCCTGGAGGAGCCCTGTGGGAGAAGAGACATTTTACTTTAACCCTGCAGAGGTCCAAGCAGAAGGCAGCACTGATGCAGAGAAGCAGATCAATGTCCTTCCCATGTTGGAATGTGATGGCAGTGAGGACCACTCCTCTGCACTCCTCAGCAGAACCTGCCGAGAGCTCAGGATGCAATTAGGCCATCTGGGACAGAGACAGTGATGGAGGGTCTCTTCATCCCCATCTTCTTCACTCCATATCATAAAGACCTGAAAAACAATAGCACAGAGTTCCTTGGTTATTCTGCTTTGTGCTGGGAAATGCCATGAGGCGCCTGGAGTGTTGGTAGGCTCTCTGCTGTGATGGGCAGTGAGAACTGATGTCCAGTCTTCGCAACTTGTTATTCCAAGGTCCCAGAGCCACCAGGGAGAGAAAGCTCATTTCAGCTCAAGTAGCTCAGGGAGGCTTGGCATTAGTTTAAAATAAGAAAATTATTTTTGCCATCAGAAGGGCAAGAAACTATCCTTTTTTTTACCTTTTTTTTTTTTTTTTGTTAATGAAAGCTACAAGTCTGAAGCAAAGAGTAAAATCCATGGGGATACTCTAAACCCTTCAAATTTGTGGATTTCTTTCCATGCTTGAACATCACACGTGCCTCTGCCTGTGTGAAATGAATTAAAGGTTTCAACCCAAGCTCCTAGTGGAAAAAAAGTGCTCACATCACAACTGGCTCTAATTGGCTCCCTTGTTAGCAGCCTGGGAGAGAAGGCAAGGAGAGAGCTGCAATGTAGCCTGAATCTGCCACAAGTACCAGCATGACCTGTGCTCCCACCCCAGCAGCTCATGTGGTGGGCTGGGAATCAAGGGAAGGAGGTCCTGGTGTTTTACCTCTTCTGAGGAACCCAACATCAGCCTCTGTTTCCCAGGCCTGCCAACTTAGCGTTAAATTCTCTTAAATTTTCTTGTGATGGAAATGTCACCCTGACAGATTAATTGAGCTATAACATATGCAAGGTAACGTGAAAAAAAAAAAGAATGCAATTGCATTACCCGGTGTTAATGTCGCAAATAGGCACTGCTACCTGCAGTGATGACTGTCTTGAATGCTAAAGGATCGCAATCCTGGGTGCAGAAAATGAGGCATTTTAATGGGGAAAAAGCCATCATTTTAGGCTCATCTACAGCTACAGGAAAGGGAAACCTATCTGGGAAGTGGTTCTGTGGTGAGTACAGTGGTTCATTTATCAATATTAATAATAACACATAAAACTGTGGGTTGCATATTATCTCCCAATGAACAGAAGACAGAGACTGAGTTCCATGTAATTTAATTTTAATTAGTGCATTGGAGCTTTTTAAAGAATGGACTATATATTCTTCTGCAGTTACTTGCAGATTATTAAACACAATGCTGAAAAATTATTATGTAAATGAGAATTATCTTATTGGCTTTAGTATCTTTCTTCCTCTTCCTTCCCCAGGTAATTGGGTAGGTAGGTGCTGGGAAAAAAACAGATGATGAGAAATGTGAATAATGAAATCTCTGCAGCACTCCCTCGCCTCAGATGCAGAAGCCCCAAATAAACGTATGTGTCAATTTAATTTAATTTGCTGTTAATTAGCTTAAATAGCAGTCTTACTTGCCTTTGCTTTCACTGCATTTCTGTCCAGGCTCTCATCAGGCAGCATGATAAAGCAGGTGCTTGTTAAAAATACCATAAGTGCCTATTTACATTACAAAGCTACTCCTAGCACTTTCGGTAAAGGAAACTGAAGTCTTGTCCCTGGTACAGCTGGTGGGAGAGGAGAAGCAGCACCCTGTTTTCACATGTTTAAACTCCACAACGCTAATTCCTAATACTAATGAGATCAGAATTTAAAATACAAGGTGCAGAAGCACTCAATAAATTAATTGGTGTGTATCTTTCTCCAGAGCAAGATGGACGTTAGACTTCCAGAATTTTCCCTGGAGGATTTCAGTGACGAGTGGTGTTCCCCAGGGGTCAGTACTGGGCCCAGTCCTCTTCAATATATTCATCAATGACCTGGATGAGGGGACAGAGCGCACCCTCAGCAAGTTTGCTGACGACACAAAGCTGGGAGGGGTGGCTGACACCCCGGAAGGCTGTGCCGCCATCCAGAGAGACCTGGGCAGGCTGGAGAGCTGGGCGGAGAGGAATCTTATGAAATTCAATAAGGGCAAGTGTCGGGTGCTGCCCCTGGGGAGGAATAACCCCCTGCACCAGGACAGGGTGGGGGTGACCTGCTGAAGAGCAGCTCTGGGGAAAGGGACCTGGGAGTCCTGGTGGAAAACAGGATGGGCATGAGCCAGCAATGGGCCCTTGTGGTCAAGAAGGCCAGTGGCATCCTGGGGGGCATCAAGCAGAGTGTGGNTGGGTGATCTCCAGAGGGCCCTTCAAACCTGTGATTCTATGATTTAGGTGTTCAGTTCTCACCTATTTCTAATGCATGTAAAGGACTATACCAATAGAGGGAAGTGAAGATCTCCTTTGAATGGACATCATTCAGAAAGGAAGTTCCCAAATATTTAGCTCGGGCCAACAAAGGAAACATAAAATCTAGGATTGATTTTTATGAGCACAGATAAGCCTGAGCACAAGCTGTGAACAGACAGGGAAGAGAAAGAAGAGTCGGGAAAGAGGCAGCAGGGATGGAAAAGGGCATGGAGAAAGAATTCAGCATAGGGTAGTATGCTTTCAAATATTGATATGGGAAAGGTATAAATAGAAACAAACACATGCTTGTGGAGCTAATAAAGGTCTTGTTTACAAGCCAACAAAGTGATTCATTAAGAATGGGAATAAGCACCTGCTCTGAAAGTAAGGGAAATACTTAATGAAAGCACTGAAAGATGAGAGAAAGTTATTTGAGTACGAGCATGCTCAAGAAAGAGGGAAGTTCAGCATCTGCCATGGTTTACCTCCAGCACTTGCCAGCAGTGTCCCTGCTCAGTGGGCAGGCTGTGGTGCAGAGTGGTGGGGACGGCACGAGTAGCTCAGGAAAGGATCTGCTTCTCAGTACTTTATTCCAAGCATTATTAAATCCAAGCAAAAAACCCCAAACCCTCAGCTCACGTCTCATTTTCAATTCAGTAGCTTCTCTAGTTTCTTCTTTTCATTTTACTTATCTCCAACCAGAGAAAAAATATAGGCAGGGAGCAGAGCCTAAACTCCCTGGCAAATATCCTGCTTCCACTTGCAGAGCAGGCATCTCCAGTGGCACTTCAGCCCTGCAGGTGTGGCGGATTATGTTGTGGTGCCATCAGATCAAATCCTTCCTTGCCTCCATCTTCATGAGGACCCAGCTTTTTGGATGTGCCCATGACCCCTCTTTGAGGAAACAGATAAGTTTGATAAGGCTGTGAGACCTCGATGCTGGCTAAGATGGTCAAATAACTTTGAAAATAAGTGTGAAGGTGAATTTGGAAGGTAGTAAGAAAGAATGGCTGTCTCTCTCCTCTGACCTCCCTCCAGAAGAGATCTCTGGAGCCTGCTCACCATCCTGTCATGGTGGGTGTTTCTCTGAGGCTGTGATGGACCCCAGCTCGCTTGGCCTGGACCCTGCTGAGCAGCACCATGGGCCACATGGCTGCACAAATGCTAAGAAGGCATTTCTCCGACCCAGCTTCATCTTACCAGAGTGAGGAGGAATTGCAAGGGGTGTTATTCAGTGTGGTAAAGCTGTTTTAATTGCCTCAAGGTGTGTTTTGCCAGAGCTAATGCCAGGCACCTATCTTTCTCCTTCCCAGGCAGAGCTGCTACCCGTTTTTCTCCTCCTTTGCTTACTAGGAGATGGAAAAAAACATGCAGAAATCGCCCTGGTAGCACCACGCCATCCTTACTTCAGGAACCAGCCTGCCAGGAGCCATCTGCCCAGGAGCTCTCTTCCACTCTGCAGCATTACTCCTAACACTCCTGTGCCTGTCACCGGGCAGAGAGGGACTTCTCTTGAGTTTGGTACCAATGAAAAACAAGAACATTTCCCCCTTGAATTGGGAAAACTCCTTTTTCCTTCCTCACAGCGAGCTCTGCCTGGTACAGACTAAGAAAATAATTGAGCTGTGGCTCCTGAGGGAGCTGTGGCTGCTCCTGGAAAGGGGTTGGGAACTGCCAGTTGGCAAATTGGGTTCACAGAATCACAGATTGGCAGGGGTTGGAAGGGACCTCAGTAGATCATCTAGTCCCACCCCCTGCCAGAGCAGGGCCACCTTAGAGCAGGTTGCACAGGAACGCGTCCAGGTGGGTTTTGAATGTCTCCGGAGACCGGAGACTCCACCACCTCCCTGGGCAGCCTGGGCCAGGGCTCTGCCACCCTCAAGGGAAAGAAGTTCCTCCTCAGGTTTAGGTGGAACTTCCTGTGCTCAAGTTTGTGCCCGTTCCCTCTTGTCCTGTCCCTGGGCACCACTGAAAAGAGCCTGGCTCCATCCTCCTGACACCCACCCTTTAAGTGTTTATAAGCATTTATAAGATACCCCTTCAGTCATCTTTTTTCCAGAATGAAAAGACCCAAGTCCCTCAGCCTTTCTTCATACTGTAAGAACTCACCTGTAACCCAATAAGGATGAGGATAATCAGGCTCCATACCTGGATAGCAGCCTCAAAGCAAGCACTTGATGGGGAATAATTCATTAATGGTGGTGGCAGGCAGTGCCCTGGGAGAGAGCGTCTGCGTGAGAGCGCTGTTGTCTGATCCCTCATTTCTCCATGCACTGGGGGACAAGGAAGTCTCCTGTGCTCAGCTGGCCTCGCCTGCTTTCTGGGTGGGTTCAAGTGTACCAGCCCATGCTGCTTCCAAACAGCCTTCAAGACTGTTGCAGCAGATGTATCTGCACTGTCAGTTTAGCACAGGTTTGATCCTCCTCCTGGGACCAAGCATCAAACCCTGAAGCTCATGTTAAACTCCTGCCTCAGCTGGAGCTCTGCATGGAGAGAGAAGCCCAAGCTTTGATGGCGGGAGCTGCATTGACAAACTGTTGGCAGGGCTTAAAGTACTCCAGACCCATCTCTCTTGGGCTTGTCTTTCCCCTTCTAGTGCAAATGCCCCCAGTCAGGCAAGAACATGGCAGTGGTGGGACTGCCTGCTTCCCCACTCATCTTCTCCTGGGTTTGCTGGGACCTTTGCGGTGGGTCCTGCCTGCCTTCAGAGAGAGGAGCATCCCATCCCTGCCCCAGCGCTTGGTGCTGGGTATTTCTGCTCAGGGTGGAGAGGGTCTATTGCAATAGCTGTGTCTAGCATTTAGCACAAAGGCCTTGATCTCCATGATAGGCAATGGCCCATGTCTGCTCTTATTGTCACAAGCCTTTAGGATGTGACAATGGACTTGGCCTTGATGTATGCTACCATCAAGGATGGGTTTGCAGGGCAGACAGAGGCCGAGCTGCCCTGGTCTCCTAGTTGTGAGGATAGGGCATAAAGAGTCCTTTTGTTCCATCCACCAATGTGATCTGATTTCCTACTCTGTGTTTAGCAGAGAAGCTGTTTCCCCTTGAGCAGTGTTATGCACTTTGCAGTTACTTCTTTAAAATGACTTAGTTATACATTTGCTACATGTTATCTTGAATTCTCTTGAAGATCAAGGACGCTACAAAGCCAGCGAGATAAAATTAGCATCTGAGCTGTAGCCTTTACTTGGTGTAAGAAATGCAGATCAGCTTCACTTGCAGTGAATGCTGGAAGGTGAATTTCATTTGTCTTCCTTTCAGCAGACCTAGTTCTGCCATCCTTGTTTGTTTTGAGTGCCATCACAGCCCGTGAGCTGTCCCGGCAGTTTCTGTAAGGTTGTTTCCAGAGAAAACTATCAGACGACAATATGAGTGTCGAATTGGACCTCAAACTGATAAGAAATCAGTTTGTTCAAAATCATTTATCTACTTACAATGTGATCACTGGGTTTTTCAACAGAGTCAAGGGGGAACAGTCAGGCTGGTTTATGTTCCTCTACAGCTCTCAGAAAACCAGTGCTACATACAGCACCAAGCCTGGGGTTTTAAAAGGCTCTTAGAAGTGAGAGCGTGTGCGGAGAAGAGCCACTGAAATGACTTAAAGATGGGAGAAGTGCCGTGAGGTGGGGCCTGTAATGGCTTGTCAGTTTAGGTTGTGTCAAGGCTCATGGGGCATCTGATTGTGCTGAGTAAGTGCTCTCAGAGGAAGACAGCAGAAGAAGCGGCCTTCAGTGCAGCAGAGGTAAGCTGAACAATCGCTGGAGGAAACAAGAAATGTTTTTAAAGTGAGATTTACTATTAGGAGGCCTGACCAAAATGGTGGCCTAAGACCTTCTCTCGGTACCTTCTCAAGGCAAATTTCTTAGTTGAGTGTTCCTCAGGGAGGTAAGTTTCATAGAATCATAGAACCACAGAATATCTTAAGTTGGAAGGGCCCCATAGAGATCATTAAGTCCAACTTCTTGCTTCTCGTAGGACTACCTAGAACTAAACCATATGACTAACAGTGTCGTCCAGATCCTCCTTGAACTCTGACAAGGGTTAGTGCTGTGACCACTTCCCTGGAGAGCCTGTTCCAGGGACCGACCACCCTCTCAGTGAAGAAGCTCTTCTGCATGTCCAATCTGAACTTCCCCTGATGCAGCTTCATTGTCCCGTCATTCAGCCTCATGTCCTGTCGCTGGTCACTAGAGAGAGGACAACAGCACCTCCCCTCTGCTGCCCCCCTTGAAGTTTAACCCAGTTTAACCCTATACAAGTTCTCAATATGGCAATAACTGAGCAAAATCCCATTTCATGTACCAACCATCTAATGACATAATCTATGGTCCCTTCTACTTTCAAAATGTCCAAGCCTCTGGCTTTCAGATTCAGTAAGTCAGGTCACTCTGTGAGGACAGGTTTTCCACCGAGCAGAGGGTAGGAACAAACCAAAGGCTCCTTCTCTCTTGTCTCATCTACTCTGAGACACCAGTGGAGGTTTGGGCCCATACTCAAGACCAACCTTGCCTCATGCCAGATGGCTGCAAACTAGTGCCAGAAAACCTTCAGGAGGGAAGGTCAGGAAGCCCAGCACTGCACTGGCACAAACCAGCCCCTTCCTTGCATTCAGGTGCAGGGCTGGAGCAGACTGGGCCAAGAAATGCTGGTCAGAAATTCAAAGTTTAGATCCTTAACTTTTTCCTTTGGCCGCCATTTGAACCTTCACCCAATCTGTCCTCCCGTGGATTTGCTGGTGGCATGCCCTGTTATCTGTTTGAAAGCGGGCCTAAAATTGACAGCCTTCAAAGCATTGCCTTGGCCCTGTGAGGTCTCACAGATGAGGCATTATCTTCTCAACCTGGACCAAGAGGTGACTGGAGAAGCACCTAGGCGATGTAGACCTGAGCTGAACCCTTTCAGCTCCACAGCCTTCCTTCCCAACAGCTCAGGAGTTAGCACGTTGACCCCAGGAGCAAAGGCTGTGTTTGAATCTGCTAAATCCTTATCTTTTATTCATGGTGGGTCATCCATGGTTACAAAGAGTCAAAGGGGGACAAAAGATTAGAACAGCAGCAGAGCTACCTGGAGGCTCAGATCTCAGAGGGGACAGTCAGGATTAAGAGACCCATTTTCAAAACTGGCAAATGACTGTAGGTACTTTATGTTTATAGATTCTGCATCCAGAAGCCAAGAAGACCCATATTTCTAGTGATTTAATTCCGATTGAAATAAGGGATGCATTTTCTGTATCTTTATTTGCAGATGTTTCAGAACAGTTCTGAGTTTTTCCACAGTATTTGAAATGATTTACTGAGCAAGATCTAAGTTGGGTTGTCAGCAAGCATAAACGGGTGTCAGTCCCTTGATCTTCATTGATTTACATCCATTTATGCCAACGCAGGCTTATTCTTTTAAGAAAGTGGCTATGAGTACCCAAGCTTTAAAGCCTAAGTTGTTTTAATTGGACTCATAGGTAAAGTGTTCCATGTTTCCAAAGTGAATACTCAGTAGGATGAACTCAAAGACACTTCCACAAAGTTACTGATACACACTTAAAAGTAGGTGTTTCTGGGAATATTGCTGTCATTTATGCTTGTATATTTACAGCAAGCCAGCAAGAAGCAGTGCAAATGCAGTCCATCTGGAACCACTGGCACTTGCATTCATTCAATAATATCAACCAGCCAGACCTGGATACTTAAATGAGACGCTGTCCCACGCAACTGCTTTCTTTGTTAACGAAGGTAATATTGTGCATTGAACTAAAGATAGATTCATGCCACAAATGTCCTGATCCAGGCTTCAGAATCTGGGGGTTCATATCCAGGGTTTTTTTTTGCACAATTAGAGAAATAAGGCTGCCAGTGAAATTTAGTTCTGGAGCCAACTTCTGCAAAATCCGAAGGAGGTGGGAAGTTGGATTCAGGCTGATGTCTGTCTACTTTGCTGAGTGCACCAGAACACTGTGCCCTCGTTCAGAAATCCCCAGACTATGGCTCGGAGAAAATGTTCAGCTTGTGAAACAGTGCTGCATTGCCTTTAGTCACAAGACATTAAAACACTAAAATGAGGGCCCAGAGGAGCAGAGCAGGATGCTGCTGACTGGCCAGCAAAGGCTGGTCACTGCTGTGTTTGTAGAGGAGAGAACAGGATAACCTCTGATAGCAGGAGGCCACTGTCCCAGCACGGAAGGGACTCAGAGAACTCAGGGACTGCTGATATGTAAGGATTTCTGTTGGTACAGTCAAGTCTCTTTTTCCTAAGCATAAGGCTAAAGTCCTTAATGACCATGGATGACTTGGATTCCCAATAAGTAGTAGTAGTACCCAATAAATTTTCTTAAGTACTCTTTTATGCTGAGGTTAATATTCCCAAATAAAAGACAACCAAAGGACAGACGGATCACGTCACCTTCCACTGTGCAAGGCTTTCACTTGTGAAATGCATAGAAAATTAAGGAGGCTACAGTTTTCACAAGTAGCTTGTGTAGTTGTCTTCTCTTCCTCCATTAAAACTGTTAAATCCACAAAAAATAGCTTACTCCTTTTGTTTATTCTTAGTAGTCTGGTTCCATCAAAAGCCATTCTGTGTTGAGCTAAGCACTGAAATGCACATGAAGCAGACAGTTCCTGTCCCCAGAAAATCAGCAAATACAGGAGATTGCAAAAAAATCCTATTGATATGGCATAAGGGAACAGGGAAATGGCAATGGTTAACAAGAAAAACGACGAAGAGAGGGATTGTATTTTATATCTCTAGCATCTGTCTAAAACACCCCTGAAATGGTTCCCTTGGTCCCCAGTCACTCCCATTGGAGTTTTCACAATTTTCTTTCTGCTGTTATTTTACATTTCATTATCTCAGTGGTTTCAGATGGAAATAGTCCTGCTCCAGCAAATTACTGGAAGGGTGTTTTTTTCCTCTGTTTCAAACAGATTGTTTCCCTGCTCTTCCTCAGCATTCAGCACACCACAGCAGCAATATGCCTTTCATTAGATGGGCCAGGAGTGCTCCGCATCCTCCGTAATTCTTTTCTCCTTGGATGTTGGGGTTGATGGGGTGGCAATTTCTGTGAGTTCTCTTACCTGTCCTAACATAAAAGGCATACATGTGCAGGTACATCCACATGCTACTTCTCACTGCCTGCTTCCAAGCTGATGTGGAAGCTGTGAGCAAAAGATGCATATTATTTGCCAGTTAGGTCTACAAACTACAGGACATGTTTTTTGGAGGACAAAAAGAATCAAAAAATTGTTTTCACTTGCAGTCTTTCCAATCTGTTTCAAATTAGGAGACGCTCAGGATTAGAAAGTGTTTCTCATTAGAACAAATGTCACAGATTTAAAAACCTCTTCATTTAATTCTGCCTGATGTTCTTTGGCTTGAACAAGTGAGCTCTTAATGTCCATTTTAATTAAAGCATTTCGATGGGATTTCAGCTGGGCACCTAATGACAGCAGGTCTCTGAGAAGTGGACATGGTCCAACGAAGAAGGGGAACTCCAGGGAGGGACCTTCAGCAGAAGCTGTCCTTTTTCAGCTTTTTAAGGAAAAGCACTAAAGTATTTAAAAGATGGGTAGACACAGTGCTTAGTGATATGGTTTAGTGATGGTTTTTGTCAGAGTTAGGCTGATGGTTGGACTCGATTATCTGAAAGGTCCCTTCCAACCTAGGAAATTCTATGATTTGGAAACACAAATTAAGATCTGTCTAAAAAAATGATCCTGCACTTACAGCGGGCAGAAATGCTGCGTGGTTTGGGAGACGCTGGCTGCAGGGCCTGTGTTTTGGTGAGGGGTTGATCCACATTTCCCCAGGCCACTATGAATTTTTCTCTTTTTGCTGCTGTATCAGTTTGCAAGCCATCAGCACAGGCTCCGGCAGCATAACACGATTGCTGGCTGCAGGCTTTAGCACCCTGCCTGTGCTCTCAGATTCCTCCTCTCCCCCATCCACTGTCCTTTTATCGATTCTATTTCTATTCATGATTTCTCATTTCTATTCAGGTAAAAGTTTGGTGCTTCCCTTGTCTCCCCAGCCAGCTCCCATGATGCTGGGCCCATTTATCAGTGCACATCCATGGGAACCACCAGTGCAAAGGACCTTGTTAGCTTTTTTGGGAAAGAAACCCTTTGAGATGCCAGGTAGTTTTGCCAAGGGCTGCTGGGCAAGTGTCCGTCAGGAGGGTGGTACATAAAGTGCTGGAAAATAAAGTATAATTCAAGCACATTTAAATTCCTTTGCTAGAGTATGGAAATGGCAGAGGGAAGCAACCTGGTGGGGAATCGGGTTATCCAGCCCCTCGATGCTCTTCTTTCTTCTTTTCTGGGCAGCACCGGTTTCCCCCCCTTCTCCCTTTTCCCCAGGAGCATCCTCGGGCACCATGGAGGGAAGAGGCTGGTCCCTGCCTCTGCTGCACCACATCGATGTCATCCCCGCTGGATCCAAGGGCAGGAGAAGGACCTGAAGGCCAAGAGCCGGCGGGCAGCGAGAGCAGCATGTGGCCAGTGTTTCTCTGTAGTCAGCATACACCTTGAGAGAGAAACAAACTGTGGGGTCAGATCTCACCAATGGAGATCAGACAGCTCCGGTAAAGTCAGAAACTTTGCCTGGGTTATGTCTGGCTCACTCTCTCCCTCCTTGAATGATGAATAAATCTGAAGACAGTTAATAATGAAAGACTATTAAGATAAGATTTAGTCTGTATTGTTCTTGTGCTTCCATCATTTGTCAGGCACTTGAACCAAACAGAGGAAATGTTGAGCTGGGAAACACTGCAGGTACCCATACAGTGGCAGATTTACTGGTCCTTGTGCTCAGGCATCATCCAAGGGAGGAGAAGTGCTACGTGGGCAGGCGTTGCCATGTGCCACCAGCATTCCTGCTCCCTTCCCTCAGGACAATCATTTCAAGCAGTCACCTTCACTTGATAGCTCATAAACAGGATCATGGTTGGAGCCGGGCAGTGTTTCTGGGCCAAAAAGCACCTTGGCAGACATGTCGTTTTCAGGAAGAAAAAGTTTGTCAGCTTGATTGTTTAGCCTCCAAAATTCAGGCAAAGGGGTTCACTTGGAATGACTCTTGGAAGTAATATTCTTTATTTTCTTCCCCCTCTCTCCCATGTTAATTGTTTTTCTTTCTTTTTAGAGCAAATCCTGTTTGTGCTCTTTCCCATTCGCAGCTGCCTACCCCAGGTGCAGTCAGTGCTTAAGAGCACATCTTTGATTTCCTCACTCAGACAGCAGTATGAAAACATATGAAAATAAGCAAAGGTTTTGTTTTCAGACCATATTCAGCCACATGTAGTGTGCAGTTCCTGGAAGAAAAGGCACTTGGATATAAACAGTATATACACAGGAACACAAAAAAATAATGCTAGCATTAATTTCCCATTGTGTGGGTGTTCTTGCACTCACGGCAGCAGCAGCATGCAGGAGACTGACACGGAATGGGCAGCCCTTCCCCAAGACAACAGTTGCATGGCCATGTTAGAAGCATTTGATTTTTCAGGTTGTGTTCGCCGAGTTTTTCTCTTTTAAGATGAAGTCGGATAAGCCCCAGGTCCCCCTCCTCCAGCATCCTTTTATTGCTTCTAGACTGACCTTGAGATGGGGCAGAAAAAGAAATTTGACAGAGGGGAGTTCCAAGGTCAGGGCTGCTCACATGTCTCCGGCAGCCCACTGAGCTCATAAATTGGTGTTAACACGTCCTGGAAAAAAAAGACAAAAAGACAAATACAAAAAGAGAACCTGGCTGGTAGTTGGAAGCCTACCCATCACTGAGGCAGTGGCTGTGGAGCCGGACCAGCAGGACCTCAAGTGCAGCCAAAATCCAAAGCCCATCCACCGCACTCCAGCCCAGCTGTGGTCCCCAGCCCCTGGCAGCATCCTGCCCATCTCCCAGTGCAAGCAGCACAGACCTGCCTTCTTAGGCAACTTATTTTCTTTAAACATCACTAAGAACCTACATATCTTTTTGTTCCTCTGCTATTAGAAATACATTTTTTCAGAATGTTTTTTTTTTCTGCTTGTTCTTTAAATACCTGCTTATAAAGTGGCCTCATGGTGTGGAAAGCACAAATAACTTAGGAGTCTTTCAGATGCACCCTCCGCCCCCTTCGCTAACAATCCTTTTTAGTGGGATTCATAAAATTAATTATTGTTGCTACAGATTGGTCACGGTGTGACTTTGGAGAAAATTCCATGTTGACACTGTTGCTTCATTGTTATTTTTCCTGTACCAGTGGAATAAAATGAAAAAATCATTAAAAACACAGCAAAAAGGGAAAGAAATAGAACCACTGTCATTTCTCCATCTCCCAGAACAAAAAATCAAATGAAGAAGATTGAAATGAGGGTGATGGGGAGAGAGGGGTGAGAGGGTTGAATGTCTGAAGGATTCATAGCCACGCACATAGCAGTGTCCTGGACAAACAGGTGGATAAAAAGGACCTGTTACCTCCTTTACTGTGTTCCGCTACCAAATTAGGAGCCAGGGAAGGGCATCTCCAGGGTGTTTCAGCAGGCAGCAGCACCTCAGAGGAGCCCCTGGAACTGCACCGTGGCCCCCGGGAGGTCCCCAGGCAGTGTGCTCTGCTTTCAGCCCCTCTCCCTGAGCCTGGCAGGTCCCCATGCATCCTCCTTTCCAGCCAGGCAGGCACCCGCAATCCTCACACGGCCCCAAGTCCCCAAGGACATCACTTCTAGTCTGGCCTGATCCATCCAAGCAGGGTGTCAGTGGGAAGGGGTGGCAGGGAGAGGACGGGATGAGGAGGTGAAACCCCAGGACTAGCCCCTCACCACACAGATGCTGCTTGTGGGCCCCCAGCACCTCCTTTGCTGGCAATGGTGGTGGTAATTGGGGGACGCTGCTAGCAGCTGTGCATGGCCCCATGGTGACTTCTTCTTTGGCTTGACTAATTTTGACAGTCTGCTCTCTCAAGGACACCCTTTAAGGACTGGAGGGATAGGCCCTATCACAAGGCACAGCCAGAGGAGCTGTGCCACATCCTGGGGCCCTTCCTCACCAGTGGGACCACAGCAAAATTGCTCTGTGTTAGTCCTTCAGTCTTGGGACCAGCGTGTGACTTCTGTTCAGGGAAGACAGATCAATGGACTTGGAGTAGCACATCCTCAGTTCTGCAGATCAGAGTTCCCCCGTCCCTGCTTTCCTGGGATGAAGTGGACAAGAAGCATTGTCCTAGTGATAGAGGTGGACAAGAAGCATTGTCTGTGGTTCCACCCCACCTCACTTACCTTGGTGCTGGCAAGGATTTTGGCATGGCCTCCCACAGCACCCTGGCATCCAAGCTAGGACATCACAGTCTGAATGGGTGGCTTTGTAAAGCAGTGAAAGACTGGCTGGATAGTTGGGGTCTGAGGAGGTTAAGGGTTGGTCATTGTCTACCTGGAGGCCAATTACAAGGGGCAATATCGCCCCTTACCAAGGGGAAAACCTCTCAGTGGTCTTTCCTGGGCCCTGTCCTAATAGCCCCAGCGATGACCTGAGGAGGGGACAAAATGAACCCTCAAGTTTGCAGATGCCACCAAACGTGCAGCCAATATGCTTGAGGGTAGGGCTGCCACTGAGCAAGGACTGCATGGTCTGGCGGAACTGGCCAACAGAGACCTTATGAAATCCAGCGAGGAACGTGCAAAGCCCTGAATGCAGGACGGACTGTCCCCTTGCTTCACACAGGTTGGTGACTGACCAGCTGGAGAGCAGCTCTGCTGCAAAAGCCCTGGGGTGCCACCAGGAAGCAAGTGAACCTTGAGGAGCAGTGCTCCCCGTCAGCAAGGATGGTGACAGTGGGCCAGGCTGCGTGGTCAGTGGATGGAGGGTGATGCCTGCTCCCTCTCCTTGGCACGTGCCCACCACAGTTGGAACAGCAGATGCAGTTAGGCCATCTCTGGGACAAGAAATGGAGTGCAAAACTGGAGCAAGCCCAGCACACCCCCAGAAGGTTGGATGAGGTCTCCAGGGCCCCTTCCAGCCTGAGCTCTCCTGGGATTTTATGGCTCCTCAATCCTCTCTCCAAACCTGCTGCAGGTTTGCTCTGTAGCTGCAGCTTTTTATTCTCATGACAGGTCTCAATCTCCATGATTACATTACTTTCCCATCCCATGAAGGGGACACTCCCAAAACCAAGCATCTAAATCTTTTCCAAAAATAAAAGTGACAAAAGAAAACATTTCCCAGGATCTCTGCTTGGGAGTGTCATAGGGGAGGAATAATTCTTTTTGTGATCAAGAAATATAACTTCAAAAGCATCCAAATCGCAGCTCTCCGTGGCGTACCTTTCTGCAGGGTTATTAATAAGAAATAATTGTTTTAAGTGCAGAAAAGTATGTGTACTTTCTCTTCCCTTCCAAAACCCCTGCACCATTTGTCCTTAATGAATAATGAAAGATGCTTTTGTATTGCTTCCCACCCATAGACTTTAAAGTGATCGTTAAGCAATAATAAACAGGAACTTGAAAGAAAATCAGGTTTTGATGAAAACTTAATTCAGAACTAATATGAGAAGCACCTGCTTTTGTGAAGTTTACAGATGTTACCGGGGCCTTTGTGGGTGGAGAATTTTGGTCAAAAAGCTGAATGCCCCTACAATGGAAAAAGATTGCTAAATTATTCTGAAATGCTGTTGCAGAGCTCCATAGAAATTATAATTTGGTGCCTCTTAATCCTACTTCTAGGAGACTGCCTCACCCAGGATATGCGCTTTGGCACTCTGAATGCAGGACTGCTATGATGAACACTGTCTCCCCTCACTCTAGGGGGTGATTGATCACGGGAGGCAAAAACCCGAGGAGGAGACTGTTTTCCAAAGAGAGAGGGAGTGCAATGCCCCATTACAGACTGACGCATTCGGATTTCAGTGGAAAAGCCAATATATTAAACTGGGAAGCTGATGAGGTTTTGCCTTTCATCCCTTCTTTGGGAAGCCAACTCTGCAGATGAAAAACTAAAGCTTGGAAGACATATGTGAGTTGTCCCCCCCCCCCAAAAAAAATTAAGCTGAAAAAAGTTAATTCTTCAGGTTTGGCTTGGTAGGTACCCAGAGAACTTGCCTCCTGCCCACAGTCAGTAAGGTCTTGGTGTTGGTAATAGTTCACTTTGTTCAGGGGTTTTCTACTACCGAAAAACCCAACCTTCAGAGGTATCTTCTGAGCACGTCATCACTCCCACTGGCCTCAGTAAGAAGATGCATTATGCTGGGTAATTTTGTATAACTAAGCACTTAAACGTCACCGTAGTTATGTTGGGATCAATGGAGAGTACTTCATGGGGGAACTGTCTCTGCCTTGATTGCCAATTAATCACCTGTGCTCTGGTGCTATCCCAGCAACCTGTGAGCAGGAACACGCTGAATGGCTGCAGTGAGCATGGCTGTGATGGGTTGCTCCTGACTGTGGGCTCCTGCTTTTCAGTAACACACTGCAGAGAGCTATTGTGTAAAATTATTTGCAGTAAATGTCCCCATGACCTGAATGAGCTTCCCACAAGCTGGGACCACAGTGTGCATGAGTGTGTGTAACCTGTGTGCATATTGTCAACTGATGCTGTGTACAGTGCTGCCTGCGTTATTTTATAGAATCATAGTCACAGAATGGTTTGGGTTGGAAGGGACCTTAAAGGCCATCCATTTCCAACCCCCTGCCCTGGGCAGGGACACCTCCCACCAGCCCAGGCTGCTCCAAGCCCCGTCCAACCTGGCCTTGAACCCCTCCAGGGATGGGGCAGCCACAGCTTCTTTGGGTAACCTGGGCCAGGGGCTCACCCCCCTCACAGCAAAGAATTTCCTCCTAATATCTCATCTAAATTTCCCCTCTTTCAGTTTCAAACCGCTCCCCCTTGTCTTGTGGCTCCACTCAAGCGTCCCTCCCCATCTCTCCTGGAGTCGCTTTAGGGACTGGAAGGGGCTCTAAGGTCTCCCCGGAGCCTTCTCTTCTCCAGGCTGAACCCCCCAGCTCTCTCAGCCTGTCCCCTCAGCAGAGGGGCTCCAGCCCTCCCAGCATCTCCGGGGCCTCCTCTGGTCTCACTCCAACAGGTCCATGTCCTTCTGATGCTGGGGACCTCAGAGCTGGAGGCAGCACTGCCAGGGGGGGATGTCACCTCTGCATGTGTCTGTCCCTCTGTAGCCAAGGCTTCTAGCATGGACAGCCCACGGATGGATCGAGCAATGAAACGCTGGACATTACTTTTGGTAAGAAAACATCTGATTCCTTCCTGTCCTGGTTCGAGATGGAAGAGAGCATCTGTCGTTGGCTTTAGTGGCCAGTCCAGTCCCAACCGCGACACTAATCGTGATAGCGGCGAGCAACGACACACGGGAGAGAGAAGCCAAGCTGGGAGTCCATCTGTCCCAGCGAACGCCCTCGGCAGGGCGGCGGGGCTGGCGTTTCGGCACTCCCCGGCCCGGCCCTGCCTGCCCGGCCCCGCGCCCCCCGGGCTCCCGCCGCCCGGCCGCAGATCCGCCGAGAACGGTTCAAACCCAAAGATCTTCGGGAATGCCCCGGGCTGCGCTGCCCGCCCGCTCCCGGCGTCGCGCCGCGGGGCCAGGACCCGCTGCCCCCGAAGCATCTCCCCCCCCCGCTGGACTCTTCCACCGCGGCGGCTGCGGAGCGAAGGGGGGTGCGGGGGGTGCGCGGACTCGGCGCTGCCCTCGGTCGAGGCCCGGCGGCGCGGTGCGGCCCCGCGCGGGGGATCGGCTCAGCCCGCCGCTGCGGCGGCATCGGGGGGCGGGCAGCGGCCGCCGGTGTGGGCGACACCCCCCCTCTCCGTCCCTGGTGTCACTCCCCCTTCTCTCTCCGGCGCCGTGGTACG